>JAWHQI010000913.1:0-166957 GCA_033032865.1 Dactylorhiza incarnata | reverse complement strand
GCGCGATCTGAAGGAGGAGGCCGCCTACCCGCGCGGTCTGAAGGAGGAGGCCGCCTACCCGCGCGGTCTGGAGGAGGAGTCCGCCTACCCGCGCTGTCTGAGGAGGTCGCGTCGGGCTTTGAATTTCTGAATTCCGACACCCTGATCAAAAGTTATGGCCGTTTTAAAATTGAATATATTTTAGGCCAAATCTCGCATCCACATTGCAACTATTGTTCATCAACCACTCACAATCTGAAGGTCGCGTGTTTCTGTTGAATCAAAAATGGCACCTCCACGATCTACTCGAGGAAATAGGGAGAAAAGGAGACCGCGAGTAGCTGGTTACTTGAGTCGCGAGTGAAGAGGGGAGAAGAAGAGAGGGCCGCTAGCTTGCGGCGAGGCCAGACTTCGCCCGCCACGGCAAACGCCACTCCTGCGACGGGATTTTCCTTTATTTAATAATCTGTATTACAGCTCATGGTGTTTAGTACATGGAAATAGAATGAGTACAAGAGAGTTGCTGGTAAGAAAAGAGTAAGCCGCGCGGGCTATTTGCCGAAGTCGCTCGGCCTGGTCGCAGAGGTCGCTCGGCCTGTTCGCCGAGGTCGCCCGGACAGGTCGCCCGGACAGGTCGCCCGGACAGGTCGCCCGGACAGGTCGCCCGGACAGTCGCCCGGACAGGTCGCCTGGACAGGTCGCCCGAACATGTCGCCCGAACTGGTCGCCCAGACTGGTCGCCCGGACAGGTCGCCCGGACAGGTCGCAACTTGGTGCGGGTTGACTGTTTCTAGCCGCCGGTTTTGTCCCCCCACCTGCCTGTCCTCACTTCATGGTCGAGGGTCCTATTTATAGGCTCTGGGTCGATGTCGTCACCTCCGGTGAGCCGGTGACTGGAGTTCTACCCGCGCGGTCTGAACATGGAGGCCGCCTACTCGCGCGGTCTGAAGGAGGAGGCCGCCTACCCGCGCGGTCTGAAGGAGGAGGCCGCCTACCCGCGCGGTCTGAAGGAGGAGGCTGCCTACCCGCGCGGTCTGAAGGAGGAGGCTGCCTACCCGCGCGGTCTGAAGGAGGAGGCCGCCTACCCGCGCGGTCTGAAGGAGGAGGCTGCCTACCCACGCGGTCTGAAGGAGGAGGCCGCCTACCCGCGCGCGGTCTGAAGGAGGAGGCTGCCTACCCGCGCGGTCTGAAGGAGGGGGTCGCCTATCTGCGCGGTCTGAAGGAGGAGGCCACCTACCTGCACGGTCTGAAGGAGGAGGCCGCCTACCCGCGCGGTCTGAAGGAGGAGGCCGCCTACCCGCGCGGTCTGGAGGAGGAGGCCGCCTACCCGCGCTGTCTGAAGGAGGAGGCCGCCTACCCACGCGGTTGAAAGAGGAGGCCGCCCCACCTAGGCGACTTGAAAGGAGAAGGCTGCCCTTCTTACCATTTTGGGTGTAAGAGAGCCTTTGCGTGAGGTCTATTCCTTCCCGGGCGCGTAATCTGCAAAAATGTAGCAAAAGAGGCCTCCCGGGGGAGGATCGCCGATTTCTGGGTCAACACAAGTAATCACAGACCATCCGTTAAGGAACATCCTGGAAAAGCCTGACCATTCTGGAAGATTAGCCAAGTGGGCCATCGAGCTAAGCGAGTTTGAAATAACTTATATCCCCAGAACCGCAATCAAGGCCCAAGTCTTGGCAGATTTCATGGTCGACATACCGAATCAAATTCCGAGCAAGTGGGGAAGTCCCCTTGGGCCTGGACTATCTTTGTGGATGGTGTTTCAGGGAAGAACTCGGCAGGAGCAGGAGTAATCTTGCTCAGTCCTAATGGTCTTAAGCTCGAACAGGCAATCAAGTTCTTTTTTCTGGTGACGAATAATCAAGCCGAATATGAGGCGCTTCTAGCCGGGCGAAGGCTTGCGAAAGAACTGGGCATAGAACATGTGCATGTAAAAACTGATTCTCTGGTAATGGCTTCGCAGGTTTTGGGCAACTATGAAACACGCGAGCCGACATTACGGAAGTATCTACTGCTAGCAAAAGAAGAGATTGGAAGATTTAAATCTTTCGTCATCGAACATATCCCGAGGACGCAGAATGGAGAAGCCGATGAGTTATCAAAGTTTGGTCTTCCATCAGGAGGAGTGACCTCTGAGCTTTTTCATCCAGCTATAGAGGAGGGGGAACTAATGCAAATCGATCAACGTCCTTCCTGGATGGATCCTTATGAGTTATACCTAACAAAAGGAGAGTTCCACGAATCTATCAGAGACAGAAGGAGATTCAGAAGAAAACCGGCTTATTATTGCTTGGTGGCTGGAATCTTGTATCGAAAAACTTTCATCTCTCCTTTGGCTCGATGCGTCTCGGAAGAGGAAATTCCCACTATACTACAAGAAGTTCATTCTGGGGAGTGCGGCAGTCACTCAGGAGCAAAGACATTGGAAAAGAGGATTTTGAGGCAAGGATATTTTGGCCAACCATGAGAAAGGACGCTGAAGTGTTTGCAAGCGGTGTGTTCAGTGTCAAAAGTTCGCTCCTCTTCAGCATTTGCCTGCTCAGTCACTCAGGTCAATAATTGCGCCGTGGCCCTTCGCAGTATGGGGATGGATCTTATCGGACCCTTCCCAGTAGCCAGTGGCCAGCGTCGTTTTATCATTGTAATGATCGACTACTTCAGCAAATGGATTGAGGCAAAAGCATTGGCAAAACTACAACTCAAATTATCCGGAACTTCATCTGGGGAGAGATAGTCTGCCGGCATGGAATTCCGCTAGCAATTGTCACCGACAATGGTCCGCAATTTAACAATCCAGAGATGATAAACTTTTGCGATCAAGTGGGGATTGATCTTCGTTTGCTTTAGTACATCATCCAAGAACAAATGGTCCGGTAGAAGCAGCAAATCGGCAGATTCAGCGACTCTTGATGAAGGTCTTGAATCAAAGAGGAAATTGGGCAGACCAACTCCCTTCTATCCTTTGGACTCTTCGTACCACCCCATCTTCCGCTACGGGAGAGACACCATTCAAACTATCCCATGGCTCGGAGGTTGTTGTTCCTATAGAGTTTGAGGTGGTCACTCCAAGAGTGGTATATGCAAAGGAGGGAGGAGAAGCATGGATAGATGAAAATGACGAGGCTATCCGCTCGGCCTGGTCGCAGAGGTCGCTCGGCCTGTTCGCCGAGTTCACCCGGACAGGTCGTCCGACAGGTCGCCCGGATAGGTCGCCCGATAGGTCGCCCGGATAGGTCGCCCGGCAGGTCGCCCAACAGGTCGCCCGAACTGGTCGCCCGAACTGGTCGCCCGAACTGGTCGCCCAGACTGGTCGCCTGGACTGGTCGCCCGGACAGGTCGCCCGGACAGGTCGCCCGGACAGGTCGCAACTTGGTGCGGGTTGACTGTTTCTAGCCGCCGGTTTTGTCCCCCTACCTGCCTGTCCTCTCTTCATGGTCGAGGGTCCTATTTATAGGCTCTGGGTCGATGTCGTCACCTCCGGTGAGCCGGTGACTAGAGTTCTACCCGCGCGGTCTGAATATGGAGGCCGCCTACTCGCGCGGTCTGAAGGAGGAGGCCGCCACCCGCGTGGTCTGAAGGAGGAGGCTGCCTACCCGCGCGGTCTGAAGGAGAAGGCCGCCTGTCCGCGCGGTCTGAAGGAGGCTGCCTACCCGCGCGGTCTGAAGGAGGAGGCTGCCTACCAGCGCGGTCTGAAGGAGGAGGCCGCCTACCCGCACGGTCTGAAGGAGGAGGCTGCCTACCCGCGCGGTCTGAAGGAGGAGGCCGCCTACCCGCGCGGTCTGAAGGAGGAGGCTGCCTACCCGCGCGGTCTGAAGGAGGAGGTCGCCTATCCGCGCGGTCTGAAGGAGGAGGCCGCCTACCTGCACGGTCTGAAGGAGGAGGCCGCCTACCCGTGCGGTCTGAAAGAGGAGGCCGCCTACCCGCGCGGTCTAGAGGAGGACGCCGCCTACCCGCGCTGTCTGAGGAGGTCGCGTCGGGCTTTGAATTTCTGAATTCCGACACCCGGATCAAAAGTTATGGCCGTTTTAAATTGAATGTATTTTAGGCCAAATCTCGCATCCACATCGCAACTATTGTTCATCAACCACTCACAATCTGAAGGTCGCGTGTTTCTGTTGAATCCAAAAATGGCACCTCCACGATCTACTCGAGGAAATAGGGAGAAAAGGAGGCCGCGAGTAGCTGGTTACTTGAGTCGCGAGTGAAGAGGGGAGAAGAAGAGAGGGCCGCTAGCTTGCGGCGAGGCCAGACTTCGCCCGCCGCGGCAAATGCCACTCCTGCGACGGGCTTTTCCTTTATTTAATAATCTGTATTACAGCTCATGGTGTTTAGTACATGGAAATAGAATGAGTACAAGAGAGTTGCGGGTAAGAAAAGAGTAAGCCGTGCGGGCTGTTTGCCAAGGTCGCTCGGCCTGGTCGCAGAGGTCGCTCGGCCTGTTCGCCGAGGTCGCCCGGACAGGTCGCCCGGACAGGTCGCCCAGACAATCGCCCGGACAGGTCGCCCGGACAGGTCGCCCGGATAGGTCGCCCGACAGGTCGCCCGAACTGGTCGCCCGAACTGGTCGCCCAGACTGATAGCCCGGAGTGGTCGCCCGGACAGGTCGCCCGGACAGGTCGCAACTTGGTGCGGGTTGACTGTTTCTAGCCGCCGGTTTTGTCCCCCCACCTACCTGTCCTCTCTTCATGGTCGAGGGTCCTATTTATAGGCTCTGGGTCGATGTCGTCACCTCCGGTGAGCCGGTGACTGGAGATCTACCCGCGCGGTCTGAACATAGAGGTCGCCTACTCGCGCAGTCTGAAGGACGAGGCCACCTACTCGCGCGGTCTGAAGGAGGAGGCCGCATACCCGTGCGGTCTGAAGGAGGAGGCTGCCTACCCGCGCGGTCTGAAGGAGGAGGACGCCTACACGCACGGTCTGAAGGAGGAGGCTGCCTACCCGCGCGGTCTGAATAAGGAGGCTGCCTACCCGCGCGGTGTGAAGGAGGAGGAAGCCTACCCGCGCGGTCTGAATGAGGAGGCTGCCTACCCGCTCGGTCTGAAGGAGGAGGCCGCCTACCCGCGCGGTCTGAAGGAGGAGGCTGCCTACCCGCGCGGTCTGAAGGAGGAGGTCGCCTATCCGCGCGGTCTGAAGGAGGAGGCCGCCTACCTGCACGGTCTGAAGGAGGAGGCCGCCTACCCGCGCGGTCTGAAGGAGGAGGCCGCCTACCCGCGCGGTCTGGAGGAGGAGTCCGCCTACCCGCGCTGTCTGAGGAGGTCGCGTCGGGCTTTGAATTTCTGAATTCCGACACCCGGATCAAAAGTTAAGGCCGTTTTAAAATTGAATGTATTTTAGGCCAAATCTCGCATCCACATCGCAACTATTGTTCATCAACCACTTACAATCTGAAGGTCGCGTGTTTTTGTTGAATCCAAAAATGGCACCTCCACGATCTACTCGAGGAAATAGGGAGAAAAGGAGGCCGCGAGTAGCTGGTTACTTGAGTCGCGAGTGAACAGGGGAGAAGAAGAGAGGGCCGCTAGCTTGCGGCGAGGCCAGACTTCGCCCGCCGCGGCAAATGCCACTCCTGCGACGGGCTTTTCCTTTATTTAATAAACTTTATTACAGCTCATGGTGTTTAGTACATGGAAATAGAATGAGTACAAGAGAGTTGCGGGCAAGAAAAGAGTAAGCCGCGCGGGCTGTTTGCCGAGGTCACTTGGCCTGGTCGAAGTGGTCGCTCGGCCTGTTCGCCGAGGTCGCCCGGACAGGTCGCCCGGACAGGTCGCCCGGACAGGTCGCTCGACAGGTCGCCGGACAGGTCGCCCGGACAGGTCGCCCGGACAGGTCGCCCGGACAGGTTGCCCGAACTGGTCGCCCGAACTGGTCGCCCAGACTGGTCGCCCGGACAGGTCCCCCGACAGGTCGCCCGGACAGGTCGCAACTTGGTGCGGGTTGACTGTTTCTAGCCGCCAGTTTTGTCCCCCCACCTGCCTGTCCTCTCTTCATGGTCGAGGGTCCTATTTATAGGCTCTGGGTCGATGTCGTCACCTCCGGTGAGCCGGTGACTGGAGTTCTACCCGCGCGGTCTGAACATGGAGGCCGCCTACTCGCGCGGTCTGAAGGAGGAGGCCGCCTACCCGTGCGGTCTGAAGGAGGAGGCTGCCTACCCGCGCGGTCGGAAGGAGGATGCCGCCCACCCGCGCGTTCTGAAGGAGGAGGCTGCCTACCCGCGCGGTCTGAATGAGGAGGCTGCCTACCCGCGCGGTCTGAAGGAGGAGGCCGCCTACCCGCGCGGTCTGAAGGAGGAGGCTGCCTACCCGCGCGGTCTGAAGGAGGAGGCCGCCTACCCACGCGGTCTGAAGGAGGAGGTTGCCTACCCGCGTGGTCTGAAGGAGGAGGTCGCCTATCCGCGCGGTCTGAAGGAAGAGGTCGCCTACCTGCACGGTCTGAAGGAGGAGGCTGCCTACCCGCGTGGTCTGAAGGAGGAGGCCGCCTACTCGCGTGGTCTGGAGGAGGAGGCCGCCTACCCGCGCGGTCTGAGGAGGTCACGTCGGGCTTTGAATTTTGGAATTCCGACACCCGGATCAAAGGTTATGGCCGTTTTAAAATTGAATGTATTTTAGGCCAAATCTCGCATCCACATCGCAACTATTGTTCATCAACCACTCACAATATGAAGGTCGCGTGTTTCTGTTGAATCCAAAAATGGCACCTCCACGATCTACTCGAGGAAATAGGGAGAAAAGGATGCCGCGAGTAGCTGGTTACTTGAGTCGCGAGTGAAGAGGGGAGAAGAAGAGAGGGCCGCTAGCTTGCGGCGAGGCCAGACTTCGCCCTCCGCGACAAATGCCACTCCTGCGACGGGCTTTTCCTTTATTTAATAATCTGTATTACAGCTCATGGTATTTAGTACATGGAAATAGAATGAGTACAAGAGAGTTGCGGGTAAGAAAAGAGTAAGCCGCGCGGGCTGTTTGTCGAGGTCGCTCGGCCTGGTCGCAGAGGTCGCTCGGCCTGTTCGCCGAGGTTGCCCGGACAGGTCGCCCGAACTGGTCGCCCGAACTGGTCGCCCAGACAGGTCGCCTGGACTGGTCGCCCGGATAGGTCGCCCGGATAGGTCGCCCGGACAGGTCGCCCGGACAGGTCGCAACTTGGTGTGGGTTGACAGTTTCTAGCCGCCTGTTTTGTCCCCCCACCTGCCTGTCCTCTCTTCATGGTCGAGGGTCCTATTTATAGGCTCTGGGTCGATGTCGTCACCTCCGGTGAGCCGGTGACTGGAGTTCTACCCGCGCGGTCTGAACATGGAGGCCGCCTACCCGCGCGGTCTGAACATGGAGGCCGCCTACCCGCGCGGTCTGAAGGAGGAGGCCGCCTACCCGCGCTGCCTGAAGGAGGAGGCTGCCTACCCGCGCGGTCTGAAGGAGGAGGCCGCCTACCCGCGAGATCTGAAGGAGGAGGCTGCCTACCCGCGCGGTCTGAAGGAGGAGGCTGCCTACCCGCGCGGTCTGAAGGAGGAGGCCGCCTACCCGCGCGGTCTGAAGGAGGAGGCTTCCTACCCGCGCGGTCTGAAGGAGGAGGCCGCCTACCCGCGCGGTCTGAAGGAGGAGGCTGCCTACCCGCGCGGTCTGAAGGAGGAGGTCGCCTATCCGCGCGGTCTGAAGGAGGAGGCCGCCTACCTTCACGGTCTGAAGGAGGAGGCCGCCTACCCTTGCGTTCTGAAGGAGGAGGCTGCCTACCCGCGCTGTCTGAGGAGGTCGCGTCGGGCTTTGAATTTCTGAATTCCGACACTCGGATCAAAAGTTATGGCCGTTTTAAAATTGAATGTATTTTAGTCCAAATCTCGCATCCACATCGCAACTATTGTTCATCAACCACTCACAAACTGAAGGTCGCGTGTTTCTGTTGAATCCAAAAATGGCACCTCCACGATCTACTTGAGGAAATAGGGAGAAAAGGAGGTCGCGAGTAGCTGGTTACTTGAGTCGCGAGTGAAGAGGGGAGAAGAAGAGAGGGCCGCTGGCTTGCGGCGAGGCCAGACTTCGCCCGCCGCGGCAAATGCCACTCCTGCGACGGGCTTTTCCTTTATTTAATAATCTGTATTACAGCTCATGGTGTTTAGTACATGGAAATAGAATGAGTACAAGAGAGTTGCGGGTAAGAAAAGAGTAAGCTGCGCGGGCTATTTGCCGAGGTCGCTCGGCCTGGTCGCAGAGGTCGCTCGGCCTGTTCGCCGAGGTCGCCCAGACAGGTCGCCCGGACAGGTCGCCCAGACAGGTCGCCCGGACAGGTCGCCTGGACAGGTCTCCCGGACAGGTCGCCCGGACAGGTCGCCCGGACAAGTCGCCCGAACTTGTCGCCCGAACTGGTCGCCCAGACTGGTCGCCCGTACTGGTTGCCCGGACAGGTCACCCGGACAGGTCGCAACTTGGTGCGGGTTGACTGTTTCTAGCCGCCGGTTTTGTCCCCCCACCTGCCTGTCCTCTCTTCATGGTCGAGGGTCCTATTTATGGCTCTGGGTCGATGTCGTCACCTCCGGTGAGCCGGTGACTGGAGTTCTACCCGCGCGGTCTGAACATGGAGGCCGCCTACTTGCGCGGTCTGAAGGAGGAGGCCGCCTACCCGCGCGGTCTGAAGGAGGAGGCTGCCTACCCGCGCGGTCTGAAGGAGGAGGCTGCCTACCCGCGCGGTCTGAAGGAGGAGGCCGCCTACCCATGCGGTCTGAAGGAGGAGGCTGCCTACCCGCGCGGTCTGTAGGAGGAGGTTGCCTACCCGCGCGGTCTGAAGGAGGAGGCCGCCTACCCGCGCGGTCTGAAGGAGGGGGCGCCTATCTGCGCGGTCTGAAGGAGGAGGCCGCCTACCTGTACGGTCTGAAGGAGGAGGCCGCCTACCCGCGCGGTCTTAAGGAGGAGGCCGCCTACCCGCGCGGTCTGGAGGAGGAGGCCGCCTACCCGCGCTGTCTGAAGGAGGAGGCCGCCTACCCGCGCGGTTTGAAAGAGGAGGCCACCCCACTTAGGCGACTTAAAAGGAGAAGGATGCCCCTTCTTACCATTTTGGGTGTAAGAGAGCCTTTGCGTGAGGTCTATACCTTCCCGGGCGCGTAATCTGCAAAAATGTAGCAAAAGAGGCCTCCCAGGGGAGGATCGCCGATTTCTGGGTCAACACAAGTAATCACAGACCATCCGTTAAGGAACATCCTGGAAAAGCCTGACCATTCTTGAAGATTAGCCAAGTGGGCCATCGAGCTAAGCGAGTTTGAAATAACTTATATCCCCAGAACCGCAATCAAGGCCCAAGTCTTGGCAGATTTCATGGTCGACATACCAGAATCAAATTCCGAGCAAGTGGGGAAGTCCCCTTGGGCCTGGACTATCTTTGTGGATGGTGTTTCGGGGAAGAACTCGGCATGAGCAGGAGTAATCTTGCTCAGTCCTAATGGTCTTAAGCTCGAACAGGCAATCAAGTTCTTTTTTCTGGTGACGAATAATCAAGCCGAATATGAGGCGCTTCTAGCCGGGCTAAGGCTTGCGAAAGAACTGGGCATAGAACATGTGCATGTAAAAACTGATTCTCTGGTAATGGCTTCGCAGGTTTTGGGCATGTTGAGTCCGAGATCGCACCTCCGAGGGAAATCGGAGGCTGCGGGTTGCCGGTTACTTTTTGTGTAGAAGAATGAGACCGCTAGCAGCGGTCAAGGCTAGACTTCGCCCGCCGCGGCAAATTCCACTCCTGCGACGGGCTTTCCTTTGATTAAAAGAGATGATTACAGCGGGCTACAAGTGCAGGAAAAGAGAAGTTGGCCGGTCAGACAGTCCGCAAGACAAGAAACTCGAGTCCGCAGCTCAAACAAGCGAACTCCTAGATTCGAGTGTGCGTCCCTTGGAAACAGTGCCGCCCCCTATTTATAGGCTTGGGGGCCTGCCCGAGCGGGCAGGGAAAGAATAACCGCCTGCCCGGGTACAGGAGAAACGGGCAGGCGGTGACGGGATACACAAAGAAGGAAAGAAAATAAGCCGCGCGGCTTGGCGGCTTGCCCTTCCGACTTGTCTGACCAGAAGCTGGAGACGATGCGGTTAAGGCGACGATGCTACCCGCTCGGTATCTGTCTTGAGACCGCGACTTGTTCTTTGTCTTCGGACCTTGGCTTAGCTTCATGGCATAAACCGCGCGACCTCCGACTTGAGACCGCGACTTGCCCTGTTGGACTTGGGCTTGGATTACCTTTGGTTCTTGGCGGCGGGCTGAATTATTCTAAGCCGCCCGGCCTGTGCTAGCTGGTGTCGATAGACCTTGTCTAACCTGAGCTGGGCGACTTGGATCCGCAAACCGCCCGGTCTGCGAGTGATCCTCTTGAAAGCGGTTTCCCGGGTAAACATAATCCCCGCATATTTTTAAATTTCTGTGAAGATTTCGAAAATATCAGTACTAGCCGGAGACCGCGTCGACTTCACCCTGTTGGTTATAAATGTTCCAGATGCTTCGATTCTGGCATAACTCTATTGTTACCACGAGTCACTACTCGCCTATTGCGGTTAGGACTTTCGGGTTGAACAGCTCGAAAAGGATGGTGAACCTGATGGCTGAGCTCGAAGTTCTTGAGAAGTCCGGAAAGAACCGCGAGAGAGACCCCTCGAAAGAGAAGAAGAAAAAAGGTGAAGCGACCTGATAAGACCGTAACAATTGCTTCTGCGAGTAACCCGACCAACCTGCCTGCAGGGTTGACAATCGATCTGTCATTAAACAGGAGGGGAATAAGCCGACCGAACTGCTTCCTGAGCAAACAATCGTCTTGTCGACCAAGAATGCGGAGAGTTGTCTGAACCCGCCCCCAGCTGATCCCCCAACCTTCTATGATAAAGGAAACAGCCCGCCTTCTCCGCCGGGTAAGACAAACTTGGAGGCTGCTTCCCAGAAAGGCGATGGGGATGAGTCTTTCAAGATGGAGGTCACCCCGTCCGGGGATTTTCATTTAAAAATTAGAGATGAAGGGGGAGAGGCAGTTGACTCCCCCAAGCCGAGCGAACAGGAAACCTCAATAGTCAATATCGAGGATAGTCCGGAAAAAACAACCGCTCAAAAGTCGAAGAAGAGGAAGAAGGAAGAGTCCGCGGCGGACAGGCTTCTCAAGAAGATGAAGAAGCTGAAGGCCAAAAATAAAGCAGCATCTGGGAAACCGAAAGCGGACAGCCTGCAAGGCAAGTCGCGCGAGAATGAAGTTTCGGAAGGCTTGATTACTCCTTCCTCTCAGCCGAACGACCAGGTTCCAATTGATGCTCACAGCATTTCCGTAAGCGACCTCCTCAAGGATTTTGATTCTTTTCAGAAGCAAGATGATCAGCTGAGAACTTCTTCCGAACTGCAGGCTGCCAACCCGCCAGGAGAGAAAGGATCCGCCCTGTCTGAGGATGCGACCAGCCTTAAGTAGGCCATCCTACCTAAGGTCGTAACTGAAGATACCGTGACGGCCGGTCTGCGACTTATGCAGGTGAAGGCGGAGCAAGTAAGAAATCAACTCGCCAGGCCGCCCCCGCCACAATCCAATCTTTTGCTGCAAGGTAAAAGGGGAGCGGATTACCCCTCTGTTCGTTTTTTCGTGCCGCGGCCTCGAAACAAGTCGCGCACTTCATTGTTGAACCCGTCGCCTAGCTTCTTTCCCTCCGCCGCTCAATTTTCTGCTGCTAAGCGGAGGCAAAGTGAAAGATCGTGGAGAGAACAACGCCGAAAGTTCGATACCGAGCTAGCAAGGCGACCCATCCGCCTGAATTCAACTCAAACTGCCGCGGCTTGTAAGCGAGGAAAATTCGATGAAAGCGGTTTCCTTTTGAACACTCCTTGACTATTTTCTCTTATTGCAGATGACCGTGGTTCGATTCCGAAGCCGGGCGAACTGGTGTCTTATCTTCCCCCTCTTGATCCTCCCCTGCTGCGTTCTTCTTTGCCGGATACTCGGATGGAGGACGAGATGTCCCGGCTTCAAAAGAACTTGGAAACCCTTTCCAAGCAGTTGCGGGCTGTGGAAGAGAGAGAGAAGACCGCCCAGGACGAAAAAGCTGCTCTTCGGGCCGAATTGGAAACCGAAAGGAAAGAGAACCGTGCAGCGCTGGAGGCCGGGCGGAGAGAGCGCCGAGAGAAGGAAAAGGCGCAGCAAGACCAGGTGGCTGCGCTGACCGCTCGGATTGACCGGGGAAAGAAAGAAGTCCGCAAGCTCGAAGAAGACTGCGCATATTATAGGGATAGATACCTCCATTTGGCGAAGGAAGCCGGCAGAAGTCGGCGCCCTGCTAACATGATTGACGAAGGCCGGCGTGGGTCAGGCCGCCCGGATGCAGGGACGAGCTCGTCCCTCCCTGTAGCCGGGACGATTCACCCAAATGTGAGTGTTCATGAGCCCGCAGCAACCTTGCCTACTCGTGTGATCCCCGCGTCGCGAGTAGAGAGAGATGCCGCGCGGATTCATAGCATGATCAACCGCCTTAATCATAACATGAACCAAATGCAGGGAACTGTCCTTCAGATCGGCGATCACGTCGCGCGACTTCATAGGGAGGACGAACCGGGTGAGAACCGCCCGTAATGAGTGGTTCTAAAGTATGAGCTTGTAATATTATTTCAATTCGGTCCTTTGGACAATTGCTTGACTCTGATTATGTAATATTCGATCTGCCTTTCAGGCCGTGCGGCCTAAGTATTCAAACTTATTATTTTTTCTGCCTTGTTGTGTTGATTAATGCTTGCGGGTTGCTTTACATAAACCGATCTGCCTGTTTTTGTGATTCTTTAATCCGCTTGATTGGATATACTTAGTCTTTGTGGTTGGCTTTTGTGGTGATGTACCCGTACGGTTTGACCGGTCTAGCCGTGATTTGACCTTTACTAAATGCAGATCAGCCGTTCTTATAAGTAGCGCCCTTCCGGAAGTCCTTTTACCAAAATCTCAAGATGGGAGTAAAGCTCCAGCCGAAGCGACCTGCCAAGACTTCTGCTACCCGCTCCGAAGCCGCCTTGGCCTTTCATTCTGCGGACCTCGAGGAGTGTCGCTTGACAAAAGCTGAGCTGGATGAATTCGTCGAGAAGCACATGACCGACAGTCCGCTACTCGCGTGGCTTCCGCTCCGGGATGAGCGGATGAATTCGTCTGGCCCAAACCAAATTGCGATCCCAATCGACCATTTCGATTGCGGATTTAGGTTCCCGATTTCGATTGAACTCACCATGGTCTTTGACCATTATGGAGTTGTTCCCGGCCAGATTTCCCCCAACTCGATGGCCGGGATATGTAGCTTCATCTCCTACCTGCGGTCTGAGAGAGTCCGCTTTTCTATGGATCTCTTCAGGAAGATATTCTCGGTGCGGACCATCCCGGACTCTAAATCGAACGTCTTCAAAGGCCATCTTTATTTCGGCTGCCGCGGGTTGAAGATGGTCAACCTTGCGAATAAGGTCACGGCCTGGTCGGAGAGGTACCTGATCTTCGAAGGCCGACTCGGTCTGTTGAATCCGAATCCGCAAGTACGGCCGGAGGAGGCCTTTCAACCGGTCCCAATAAGCGAGGTGGAGAAGGGGATCTGCAAGCTTCTCAAGGATGAGCGGCTTAACATAAGCTACTATATCCCTCTACTTGCCGAATTAGAGAACGTTCGGCTTGAAGATAGTAATCTTCCTTTTGCTTCCGACTTCAATGTTGACCGCTCGATTTCTCATGCTGACTCTTCTCCTTTTATAGCCCAAGCCGTTGTTCCTGCTAACAAGCCGATCAGCCCGGCTGGTTTAGTCTTGACTCAGACGGAGAAGAGAAAGAGGCAAGCCAGGAACAAGCTGCTGCCGTCTGATGGGGAGGATTCGGGCTCCTCGGGCGACTTTGCCGCTCTTCGCTCCTTGAGCAAGGTGAAGGATCTAAAAGGTCGCCCGGTTTTGACCTGGCACCCGGACAGCGATAGTGTCCAGATCTCTACTGCGCTCCCCCACTGGCGAATAAGAAGTCGGGTCGGCATGCTGAGGCCGCTAGCATCGGTATGTTCGGCCGACGGAACTTCAGGAGGCTGAGGAAAATCCCTGAGGAAGAGCTCGCCAGGGAGGCCGCGCGGGTTGGTGCTGAGAGCTTCATCACCAACGCCTTCATGGGAATGACCTTAAAGAGGTTGATTAGAGAAAACTCCCTTCAAGAAAAAGAAATCGCCGAATTGAAGAAAGAAAATGCGCGGCTAAAGGAAGCCGAGTCGGTAAGTCGTCACCTGGCCAGTATCAACACCAATGTTTTCAGACCGCACGGTCTTACCTTATTCTTTTCTTTTGCAGGCTAAGTATGATGAGACCGACCCGGTTTATCAGCAGGAACTCTTCCCTCACGTCGCCGAGGGAATTGATAATGCTTTTGACCGCTTGCGGGAGCTCAACGGGTTTGCGCCCGGTTTCGAACATTTCACCTTCTCGGACGCTTATCCAATCTTGCAAAAGAAGTTAGAGAAGATCAGGCGGAAAGCCAAGGGGAAGAACAAAGCCGATGGATCTAGTTCAGAGGAAAGCGATGACGATGATGATGAGGTCGAAGAACCCGCAGCGGCTAAGAGTGGTGAGAGCGGCTCGGAGTCCGAATCCAGCGATTCTGAAGAAGATGCTGGTCGCAAATCGGGCGAATTGAGCAGCTCATCCTCGTCGGGTAGCGAGGGTTATTCTCCCGATGTTTCGATTGATGGTAGCGAGCATTCGAGTTCTCCTGCGTCTAAGAAACTCAAGTCGCATGATCAGTAGCTGTATTTTACTTTTTATTTTGAATAGCCGTCGGCTTGATGTTGTTAGCCGGACGGCTTAAAACATAATGTAAACAATGTTTTGATGATGAAATGAAAAGCTTTTACCTGTCTATCCGTCTACCTTCTGCGACTTACTTGCATTTGTTTGCGATCACTTTCTGTGTTAAATTCAACCAAGTCGTGCGACTTAATGTTAACTCACCCGGTTAGGATAAGATTCTGGTAGAGTATCTAGAAAACCACTCGCATGGCTTGCCTTTTTTTTTAAATCCGAATCGAATATATTCGATTTATTCTGAGAAAGTGCAAACTTATTACGAATGTATTAAGTCGCGCGGTTACTGTTAGACCCGGCATATTTGCTCTTTAGGATAAAGAAATACAAGTCATGAGAACAATCATCAGACCGAGCGGTCAGTGTTTTAACTTAGGCGACTTGTAGCTGACATCGCTGTAAATCCCACCTCCGGGAATGTAACCAGATAACCGACCCGGAATTTAAAATAATCAAGCCGTGCGACCATAAACTGATCCTATGTAATTTCCTTGCAAAACGGAATATCCAGTCTCTAGAAGATCAGCTGATAGACCGCGCGATTAACATTTAACCCGAACAATCTATATGACGACAATAAATAACATTGGCTGATAAGCCGCACGGGCTGTATATAGAATTCGTGTGATTAGCAGGTTTAATACTTGAAATGAGAATCATAACCACCTGATTGAAGGAACCTGTGATTATCCGATCGGATTGAGTGGAAACCCATAAGGATGATAAATTCATAACCCGGGTAATAAGGTCGGCCGGTCATGATTATGCTTGCTTCCCTGGTATTTATCTTGATACCTTAATGATTCCCTGTTTTATTTCAAACCATCCGATCTAAAAAACCGAATCGCATGTCACCTTTGGAACCTGCTGATTTTAGGCCGCCTGGTTTAATAACCAGACCGCAGGATTAATAACCAGACCACCTGAAAGCCTTGGTACCTGCTTATTTTAGGCCGCCTGGTTTAATAACCAGACCGCCAGGATTAATAACCAGACCGCCTGAAAGCCTTGGTACCTGCTTATTTTAGGCCGCCTGGTTTAATAACCAGACCGCAAGGATTAATAACCAGACCGCCAGGATTAATAACCAGACCGCCTGAAAGCCTTGGTACCTGCTTATTTCAAACCGCCCGGTATAAAACTGAACCGCATGACATCTTTTGAACCTGCTGGTTTCAGACCGCCGGGTTTAATAACCAGACCGCCCGGATTAACAATCAGACCGCTTGAAAACCTGGGCACCTGCTTATTTCAAACCGCCCGGTTTGAGTATTAAGCCGTCCGGTTTATGCTGCATATAGAAATCCTGGTTTTTCCTCCAAATGGTCTATAATGACCATATGGGATGAAATAATCCCTTGTAATGCAATAGAGATGATTACAGACTCAGATGACCAAGTGGGCAGGTGGGCCTAGGCGGCGAACATTGCTTTCCTCAAGTGGTCATAAGAGCTGTAACAATAAAGAGAAACAAGTACAGACCCAGATGACCAAGTGGGCAGGTGGGCCTAGGCGGCGGCGAACATTGCTTTCCTCAAGTGGTCATAAGGGCTGTAAGCGACTCGACTGCTCTCTTGCCTAGGGCTACAAGCTGAGTTGATCAATTGGGCAGGTGGGCCTAGGCGGCGAACATTGCTTTCCTCAGAGAGATCAACTCAGTTGTGGGTCCCTCTTAGGCATCGCTTGAGAGTACCTTGGAGTATTCGATAGTCACAGACTAAGATGATCAGTTGGGCAGGTGTGGTTATGCCGCAGGGGCTATACCGACATTGCTTTCCACAGAAGGATCATCGAAGCTGTAATCATATCCCCCTCGGGGCATGATAGAGCCAACATTCACCTAGACCTCCCTTGATGCAGGGGTGTGTCGGATATCAGCCAGGATCCAAGGTTCTGAAGACCACCGCACGGGAATTGGCAAGCTACCACTACACGTGTGCGAAAACTCCCCGCTACACATGATCTTCATGGTTTTACGCTAATGACTACAATCCGAGGGGGTTCGAGCAGAACTTGGCGATGTCTCCGCGGTTCAGTGAGTTTGATATGTGAGAATATGCAGAAAGGAAACATCAGACATGGAGAAGTGTCAGTATGGAGCTTCTTATTAGAATATCTCAAAAACTGCAGGAAAGTAAAAGAAGACATTTCAAGGATAGAACCGTTTGAGATCGTCGCCACTCCAGGTGCGCGGGATGTCTTCTCCTTCACTTGTTTGGAGACGGTAAGCCCCACTTCTTAGTACTTCTTTGCTAATGAAGGGTCCGACCCAATTAGGGTCTAATTTTCCGACGTTGCCAGACCTGGCCGCAGCATCCACCTTCTTTAGTACTAAATCCCCAACTGCAAATTGTTTCAATCTGACATTTTTGTCGAAATATTTTGTCATTCTCCTTTTAATTTCCTCCTGTCTGATTGTCGCCTCATCCTGAAGTTCTTCGATCAGATCTAGACTATACTTGATAGCCTCATCATTTTCATCTATCCATGATTCCCCTCCTTCTTTGGCGTAAACAACCCTTGGAGTGACCACCTCAAATTCTATAGGAACAACAGCTTCCGAGCCATGGGATAATTTGAATGGTGTCTCCTCGGTAGCTGAGGATGGGGTAGTACGAAGAGTCCAAAGGATGGAAGGAAGCTGGTCCGCCCAATTTCCTTTTTGATTTAAGACTCTTTTCATCAAGAGCTGTCGGATTCGCCTGTTTGCTGCTTCTACTTGTCCATTGGTTCTTGGATGATGTACCGAGGCAAATCGAAGATCAATTCTGACCTGATCACAAAAAACTTATCATCTCCGGATTATTGAACTGTGGGCCATTATTAGTGATGATTGCTAACGGTATTCCATGCCGGCAGACTATTTCTCCCCAGATGAAGTTTCTGACGATTTGGGTAGTAGTTTTTGCTAATGCTTTGGCCTCAATCCACTTACTGAAATAGTCAATCATCACAATGATCTAACGACGCTGACCACTGGCTATTGGAAAAGGTCCCATAAGATCCATTCCCCATACTGCAAAAGGCCACGACGCAGTTATTGATTTGAGTGACTGAGCAGGCAAATGCTGAAGAGGAGCGTACTTTTGGCACTGCACACACCGCTTGGCAAATGCTTCAGCATCCTTCCTCATAGTCGGCCAAAAATATCCTTGCCGCAGGATCCTTTTTCTCAAGGTTTTTGCCCCAGAATGGCTACCACATTCCCCAGAATGAAACTTCCTGAAGTACGATAGGGATCTCTTCTTCTGAAACACATCGTGCTGAGGGGAAATCAAAGTTTTTCTGTAGAGAACTCCTGCCATTAGATAATAATATGCCCACCTTCCTTTTGAATCTTCTCCGATCTTTGATGGAATGGTGGAACTCCCCCTTTGATAGGAATAGTTCGTAAGGATCCTTCCATGAAGGATTATGATCAATTTGCATGAGTTCTGCCTCATCTATTGCCGGATGAAAGAGTTCAAAGGTCACTCCACCCTGATGGAAGACCGAACTTCGACAATTCATCTGCCTCCTCATTTTGCGTTCTTGGGATGTGCTCGATGATAAATGACTTGAATCTCCCGATTTCCTTTTTGGCTAATAGCAGATATTTTCGCAGAATCGGCTCCCTTGTCTCATAATTTCCCAAGACCTGGGAGGCCATCACCAGTGAGTCGGTTCTAACATGTACATATTCTATGCCCAACTCTTTCGCAAAGCCTTAGCCCAGCCAGAAGTGCCTCGTATTCTGCCTGGTTATTTGTAACTGGGAAGAAGAACTTGACAGCTTGCTCCAGCCTGATGCCATTGGGCTGATCAATACCACTCGGCTCCCACGAAGTTTCTGCCAGAAGCCCCATCCACGTAAATGATCCAAGCCAAAGGAGATTGCACTATCTGTTCGGGACCAAGCTCTGTTGTATCTACTAAGAAGTCTGCCAGGATTTGCGCCTTGATTGCTGTTCGAGGGATGTATGATATTTTGAATTCACTTAGTTCAATAGCCCATTTCGCCAACCTCCCCTGAATGTTCTGGCTTTTCAAGAATATTTTAGAGGATGATCTGTAATAACTTGGACAGAATGAGCCTGAAAATAAGGGCGAAGCCTTCGCGCAGACATAACCAAAGCCAAGGCCAGTTTCTCCAGGATCGAATATCTGGTTTCTGCATCTTTAAGGATGTGGCTGACGTAGTATATTGGAAACTGCCTCCTCTTCTCTTCCCGAACGAGGACATAACTCACCGCTTCTGGTCCGACTCCCAGATATAAGAATAGTTTTTTCCCCCTCATGGGGACTTTGGAGTAGTGGAGTCGAAGTTAACTGTCCCTTCAGCTGCTCGAAAGCCTTGTTACATTCCTCGCTCCATTCGAACTTTGATCCCTTTCGCAATGTTTTAAAGAATGGGGCACTTTTATCTCCGGATTTAGAGATAAACCTGCTCAATCCTGCCAATCTCCCCCCAAGTTGTTGAACTTCTTTAGTATTTCGAGGAGGGCTCATATCAAGGATGGACCTTCACCTTATCTGGATTTGGTGCAAGGCCATCAGGAGTTAAGAGATGCCCCAGGAATTTCCCTTTGCTTGCCCCAAACACACATTTTAATGGTTTAATTTTAACCTGAACCTCCGTAGAGTAGCGAACGTCTCTACGAGGTCTTTCAAGTGTAATGAGAATGTTTTACTTTTTAGAAGAAGGTCATCAACGTAAACTTCGAGATTCCTGCCCTTTTTGATGTTTAAAGACGGTATCCATCATTCTTGGTATGTTGCGCCCAGCGTTTTTAAGACCGAAAGGCATTACGAGATAGCAATAACATCCATCGTTTGTGATAAACGAGGTATGCGGGATGTCAGGTTTGTGCATTTTAATTTGATGATATCCGGAGAAGGCATCGAGGAAACTCATAAAACCATACCCAACCGCGGAATCAACTAAAACATCTATCCGAGGCAAGGGGTAGCAATCTTTAGGGCACGCTTTATTAAGTTTGGTGAAGTCCACGCACATGCGCCACTTCCCACCAGATTTCTTAACCATTACAACATTCGACATCCACGTGGGATATTGAATCTCAGAAATGAACCCGCTTTTAGGAGTTTAGAAACCTCCTCTCTGATGGGCAATGCCAGCTTGGTCGCCACTTCTCTCTTCTTTTGCTGGACGGGCTTGAATTCAGGAGACACATTTAGATGATGACAAGCCACGTCCTGATCCACTCCTGGCATATCCTCCGCTGACCAAGCGAAGATATCCAGGTTTTCCAGCAGGCAGGAGATTAGCTTCCATTCTCTCCTTCTCTGGCAACTCAGCGTTAATGACCAGCTTCTTTTCTGCCCCCTCAGCAATAGGAACTTCTTGGGTCGCTTGGGCAGGTTCCAAGTGAGCCACTTCTCGATCTTTTCCTTCCTCGGCGGGCTCTGGAGACTCATCAATCTCCCAAGCCTCAGCCATAGCTACGGCCTCGGGAAGTGGAACGTCGGTGATCATGTTGACAGTTCGGACGTAGCACTCCCGAGCCACCTTTGGGTTGCTCCTGACCCGATACTGCATTCCTTCGGCCGCGAACTTGAGGGCAAGGTGAAAGGTAGACACTACTGCCCTATATGCATTGAGAATCGGTCTCCCGAAGATAGCACAGTAGTTGCTCGGGGCATCTACTACCACAAAATTGATTAACTTTATTACTCCTCCGAGAGAGACCAAAAGTTTTACTGAACCCTCTACTTCCTTCTTTTCCCCAGAAAAACCATAGAGGGGCCCGTCGGTGGAGAGCAAAGGCTTTCCGGTCTTCAGGGCCTCAAAAGTCGGGCGGAAAAGGAGATTGACGGAGCTGCCAGTATCAATCAGAATCTTGTGGACTGTATAGTTTTCGATGACGGCCTTGATGACCACTGCATCATCGAAAGGATTAGCATTGGGGGAAGGTCATCCTGACCAAACGTGACAATAGTGCTTTCGGGAGGAGAACTTGTAGTGGCTGCCACTTCCTGCTTTAGAACTCTCACAATGCTGGATTTGCGAGATGATTCCGCTCCAGCTCCCCCATGGATACAATAGATGTCCCCTAAAGGGCCCACATCATTGACTTCGATGCATTCGGTAGAAGGATGGATTTGATGGCTCCTTGTCGCTTACCAGCTTCGCGACATAGTCTGGATTGCTCTTCTCTCCTCTGATAAACATATTTGCCAAACTTATCATTTCCTGATAAGTCTTAGGCTCCCTTATATTTGCTTCGAACTTTAGGGGCCCTCCCTTAGGCCATGGATGAGGGCAACCCTATACAACTCCGGGTCCACATTTTGGACTTCCATGATCTCTCTCTGGAATCGATCCACAAAACGAGCCCATGTCTCGTCTTCCCGTTGTTTTATATCGAAAAGGGCGCCGGGCCACTCTTTCTCTTCCTTGAGGTAGAGAAATCTCAGCAGAAATTCTCTTCGCAGCTCCGCGAAACAACGGATCGACCTGGGGTGCAAACCGTAAAACCATTCCCTCGCTTGTCCTTCAAAGGAGGTTACAAGAAGCTTGCACTTAGTTGCATCAGTTAAGGTTCTGAGAGCAATGGCTGACTCGAAAGCTTGTAGATGAACCGTGGGATCAGGCTCCCCATTGAAAGCTGGTAGGCGAGGTTCCCTGAAATTATTAGGGGCAGGCTCCCCTCTGGACTTCGTCCACAAAGGTAGAAGTTTCTTCCATATCTTCATACAGAGGGGCAGGGTAATAAACCGCCGGGGGCTGCGGCTATTCGCGGACAAGCCGCCTGATAAGAAGACCGGGCAGCTGCTTCTGGCGGGTAGGAGTGATGAATAGGAACTTCAGGCGGGTAGGAGAGATTAATAGGAACTTCAAGCGGGTAGACGGGCCGCGCCCTCCTGCGGGTAGGAAAGATGGGCAGCGCGAGAAAGTCGCCCCCTGGAAGTCGAGGACTCGAGCTGGCATGTTGTGCGCGGCTTCCTGATAGAAGTTTTCCCTAGCCGCAGGGTCTTCTTGATGGAAGCTGGAAATTAGCGGCTTGCGGTAGCGGGTAAGGAGGAGTTGGAGGAAGGACCGGGGTCACCGCCTGATTAGTCGCGGCTTGTTGCGGAACTAGTCGCTCAGTTAGTATTGCTAAAGTCCAACTGATCTCTTCAAGTCGTTGATGAGTGGCCCTCTGAGCCCGCTCGGCTTCTCTCTTTGACTGCTCCAGGGCTTCCCACAGAGAGTCCTCGCTATGATCGGAGCGGTCTCCAAGGGGAAAATGACAGTCTGACATTATGGCGAAAAGGGATTTCACCGACAATCCGCGATCTGAAGGTCGCGTGTTTCTGTTGAGTCCGAGATCGCACCTCCGAGGGAAACCGGAGGCTGCGGGTTGCCGGTTACTTTTTGTGTAGAAGAATGAGACCGCTAGCAGCGGTCAAGGCAAGACTTCGCCCGCCGCGGCAAATGCCACTCCTGCGACGGGCTTTCCTTTGATTAAAAAGAGATGATTACAGCGGGCTGCAAGTGCAGGAAAAGAGAAGCCGGCCGGTCAGACAGTCCGCAAGACAAGAAACTCGAGTCCGCAGCTCAAACAAGCGAGCTCCTAGATTCGAGTGTGCGTCCCTTGGAAACAGTGCCGCCCCCTATTTATAGGCTTGGGGGCCTGCCCGAGCGGGCAGGGATAGAATGACCGCCTGCCCGGGTACAGGAGAAACGGGCAGGCGGTGACGGGATACACAAAGAAGGAAAGAAAATAAGCCGCGCGGCTTGGCGGCTTGCCCTTCCGACTTGTCTGACCAGAAGCTGGAGACGATGCGGTTAAGGCGACGAAGCTACCCACTCGGTCTCTGTCTTGAGACCGCGACTTGTTCTTTGTCTTCAGACCTTGGCTTAGCTTCATGGCATAAACCGTGCGACCTCCGACTTGAGACCGTGACTTGCCCTGTTGGACTTGGGCTTGGATTACCTTTGGTTCTTGGCGGCGGGCTGAATTATTCTAAGCCGCCCGGCCTGTGCTAGCCAGTGTCGATAGACCTTGTCTAACCTGAGCTGGGTGACTTGGATCCGCAAACCGCCCGGTCTGCGAGTGATCCTCTTGAAAGCGGTTTCCCGGGTAAACAGGGCAACTATGAAACACGCGAGCCGACATTACGGAAGTATCTACTGCTAGCAAAAGAAGAGATTGGAAGATTTAAATCTTTCGTCATCGAACATATCCCGAGGACGCAGAATGGAGAAGCTGATGAGTTATCAAAGTTCGGTCTTCCATAAGGAGGAGTGACCTCTGAGCTTTTTCATCCAGCTATAGAGGAGGGGGAACTAATGCAAATCGATCAACGTCCTTCCTGGATGGATCCTTATGAGTTATACCTAACAAAAGGAGAGTTCCACGAATCTATCAGAGACAGAAGGAGATTCATAAGAAAACCGGCTTATTATTTCTTGGTGGCTGGAATCTTGTATCGAAAAACTTTCATCTCTCCCTTGGCTCGATGCGTCTCGGAAGAGGAAATTCCCACTATACTACAAGAAGTTCATTCTGGGGAGTGCGGCAGTCACTCGGGAGAAAATACATTGGAAAAGAGGATTTTGAGGCAAGGATATTTTTGGCCAACCATGAGAAAGAACGCTGAAGTGTTTGCCAAGCGGTGTGTTCAGTGTCAAAAGTTCGCTCCTCTTCAGCATTTGCCTGCTCAGTCACTCAGGTCAATAATTGCGATGTGGCCCTTCGCAGTATGGGGGATGGATCTTATCGGACCCTTCCCAGTAGCCAGTGGCCAACGTCGTTTTATCATTGTAATGATCGACTACTTCAGCAAATGGATTGAGGCAAAAGCATTGACAAAAACTACAACTCAAATTATCCGGAACTTCATCTGGGGAGAGATAGTCTGCCGGCATGGAATTCCGCTAGCAATTGTCACCGACAATGGTCCGCAATTTAACAATCCAGAGATGATAAACTTTTGCGATCAAGTGGGGATTGATCTTCGGTTTGCTTTAGTACATCATCCAAGAACAAATGGTCAGGTAGAAGCAGCGAATCGGCAGATTCAGCGACTCTTGATGAAGAAGGTCTTGAATCAAAAAGGAAATTGGGCAGACCAACTCCCTTCTATCCTTTGGACTCTTCGTACCACCCCATCTTCCGCTACGGGAGAGACACCATTCAAACTATCCCATGGCTCGGAGGTTGTTGTTCCTATAGAGTTTGAGGTGGTCACTCCAAGAGTGGTATATGCAAAGGAGGGAGGAGAAGCATGGATAGATGAAAATGACGAGGCTATCAAGTATAATTTGGATCTGATCGAAGAACTTCAGGACGAAGCAACAATCAGACAGGCAGAAGTCAAAAGGAGGATGGTGATGAGTCCTGATCATATACACATTTATGGACTCATCCGGGCCGTTATTTAGTCCTTTCTCCGCACTTTAGCCTTGTTGTAGTTTATATTTGATAATCCATGCTAGGTGCACATCTTGGCCCACTTTGGTGTGATTTTCGTGCTTATTGTCATTAGTAGTATTCTTGTGCTGTTAAGTGCCACTTTCAGTGGCTAGATCTGTGGTTGTGCTGGAATAGGAGTAGTGCAGGTGTTCCCGGTGCAATTCTGCACAGGAACACTACGCACGATCGCCGGTTCTATTGCGCACGACCACTGGTCGTGCGCCACTGATCGTGTGCACTTAACCCTTTTTCACGAGTTCTGTTTGGTGCAGTGCGCACGACCATCAACGACAGTGCGCACGACCACCGGTCGTGCGCCACTGCTCGTGCACACTTATCATTAAAATTCTGAGTTTTGTTTGCTGTATTGCGCACGACCATCAACGATAGTGCGCACGACCACCGGTCGTGCGCCACTGGTCGTGCGAACATTTTATTTTATAATTTCGTATCTTGCAGGTTCCACCCAGGCAGTGCGCACGATCGCAGAATTCCAGTGCGCACGACCACTGGTCGTGCGCCAATGACCGTGCGCAGTATTTAATCCAGCGCCTATTTAAACGCCTGTTGCGATTTTAGGGCGTTCGATCACTGGCGGGAGCGGGATTCCTGTTCCGTACGCCGCCGATTTCCACCGTGGGACGCCTCCACTTCATCTTCTACGCAAGGGGAAGCCTCCTCCACCCATTCCAAGACTTCCTCCATTGTCCGTGAGTGTTCTCCATCGTCCGCAAGCCTCCAAGCAACCATTCTCTCATTCCGCCCGGTGAGAAGAAGAAGGAACCTGAAGTCGAAGACGACGGAGCTACGTAGGGAGATCGTGACAGCTCTCTACGCCGGAAGCATAGTCCGTCCGAGTCTGGAGGTAGCCCGACAACCTACCATTCCGGCCGTGAACGGCCGCTAGTCTTCACCACCGGTTATATCTTTCCTCTTTCCTCCATTGTACTCGTTGAACCGTGTAAACTCGAATATTATGATGATGTTTGTTGAAATGAATGTTTCTTTGTTGTTCTTCATGGTTCGGTTGTGATTCACTCCTTTTTCACTCACTCACTCGCACGCGCACGCAAGGTGTTTGTTCCGTGTTAGCAAGAGCCAACGACGGTTGTGAAGAGGTGTTTGCGACCCTCACCCTCTCGCACTTGAGTACATTCCATCCGCCTCACGAAGCACGACATCGCGGCCGTTGCATCCACCTCACTTTGCGAAGCGGTGTTTTCGACCCGCATCTCTTTTGTCGTTGCTAAGATTAGGAAAACCAACCAAAAGCCCCCCTCTTTGTGTTTGTTAAATGTTTGTGTAACAATAATCACTGCACGATTCGTTCACCCATCCTGCATTCCTCAAGAGACCGACATCCGGGGATTCTATTCTCCACAATTATTACTTGACAGCGACCGGTGCACTTGCCGACACGCATCAAGTTTTTGGCGCCGTTGCCGGGGAATGCAGGCGTGTTTCGTCTTGTGTTGTGACTTTCGTTATACGAGCAGTTGTTTTTGATTTTCTTTGTTTTTCTTTTTGTTTGTGACAGTGCATGCAGAGACAAGCCGCAGGGGAGCTAGTACCCTTCGATCCTGAGATTGAACGGACCGCTCGCGCACGAAGGCACGCGGCTGCCGTACAAGCGGCAATGGGTGATCAGGTAGACCCAAATGATGGTGACGGAAGAGCGCCCGGCGTGGGGCAACATCAGCCTGGAGACGAGCAGGAGGCGGTCAGGCCTCGGCCCCGCACAATGAGAGACTACACCACTCCAACTGCTGGGAGTGTGTATCCGGGGTTTGGGCCCAATATTATGAATAATCGGTTTGAGATCAAGCCAGCGATCTTAAACATCATCCGGAACAACGCTCAGTTCTCGGGGTTGGCCAGCGAAGATCCGCATCTGCATCTGGCGGAGTTTTCTGATATTTGCGGAACCTTCCGCTACGCGGGGATTGCTGACGACACGGTCAAGCTTAGACTGTTTCCCTTTTCACTCCGCGACAAAGCAAAGGTGTGGCTCCACTCCATTCCGCCCGGGACTGCTGCAACTTGGGATGCTCTCGCATCCAAGTTCCTTGCTAAATTCCATCCTGTGGATAAGATTGTAAGCTTGCGGAGGGAGATCGCCACATTTTGCCAACTTGACCAAGAGACCCTTGCTGAAGCATGGGAGCGCCTCAACGATCTCCTTCGCCGTTGCCCTGGCCACGAGCTCCAACCATGGAATGTGGTTGAATTGTTCTACTTTGCGATCGAGCCCAACTACAGGGCAATGATCGATGCTGCGGCGGGTGGCACCTTGATGAACCACACCCCTGAGGAAGCCCTCCGAATTCTGCGCGACACTGCCTCCCACAGTACATTCTGGACTGCAGGGAGAAATGCTCCAAGAAGCGGCTGAGGTCTTTTCATGGTCGACTCTCTCCCTTCTCCATCCCCACCTGCTGCTGTCATTACCTGCGAGGGATGTGGAGGCGGAGGCCACCACGCGTATGAGTGTTCGGGGAACAACGTGGCAGGTGACTTCGCACACTTGAACTTGAACGAATCTGTTAATTATGTAGGAAATCAGCCTAGGGGGGCGCCTTTCAATAATGCTTATAATCCGGGAGCGAGAAGTCACCCGAACTTCTCGTGGAATCCAAACACACCTGGCCAACGATGGGCACCGGGGCAGCATCAAAACGATGCTTACGCCTCCGGGAGCCAACCGAGGCCACCACACCCGGACTATAATCAAGCACCCCCTACTCAAAAAAAGAGTAATCTAGAAGAGATGATGGAGAAGTTCATGCAAGCGGCCAACTCTAATATGGTGAATCAAACTGCATCCATGCGAAACCTGGAAACGCAGTTGGGCCAATTGGCCCAAGTGCTAACTGAGCGATCGCAGGGGACCCTTCCCAGCAACACGGAGAAGAACCCAATTGATCAAGGGAAGAGTCTTGGGGATGTGGTAGAGGTTGAACCGAGTGAGCTGGTAATTTCTTGTGCCATCAATAAGGTTGAAACAAAAGCTTTATGTGATTTCGGTTCCTCCCGCAACGTCATTGCACTGCAAGATGTTGCGAAATTACAACTTGAGATGAACACGGAGGAAAGGAAATCGCTTATTCTCGCTAACGGCACTATTATCCAATCTGAGGGGGAAGTGAGAAATGTGGAAGTAATAGTTGAGGGGACGACTGTGGTCGCGGACTTTCAGGTGTTGGGCCCCCAGGAAAATCAATCCATTCCTATCTTGGGCGTGCCGTTCTTGAAAGAGAGCGGCGCCACCCTTGACTTCGCTACGGGGTGTGTTCTCCTACCTAACAAGGCGCTGCAGCCCACTCGCCTCGAAGCTACAGCTGACACATCCACTCCTCCCCCTCTCGTTATTTCAGATGAATTTCTAAGCTGTGCAGGAAAGAAACATGATCAAGAAACAAGTGAAGGAGGAAAGGAGGAGCTCCAATCAGATGAGGAAGAAGAGGTTGACTTCCGGAAAGAGTTCGACTCCGAGAAGGAGGAAGACTGCAGTTCGGAAACGTTGACTTGGATCTAGTTAGGGATGCTGATTATTTATCTTCTTGTGGTGAATCTTGTAATAAACTATCTAAGCGCTCCATCTCCTGGGCCGATCCGGTGGTCACCGCGATACCGGAGGTGACGCCACCCGCCATTAAGGCGGAAAATTCTGAAAATTTTCAACGGTGGCAGTCTCCGACTGTCACCAAACTTAAAAAGGAAAAACTTCTGCGCGACGCTCGTGCTGCCGCTCTTCGTGGCAAGGTGGCGGAGGTTAGGGGAGCATTGGGTAAAACCAGTGCTGGCCCTAAAGCCTTCACCTCCCGCCTACGTGCTACGGGAAAAGCGCACCATAAGAGCGCTTTTAGCTGATTTGTGTTTAGTTGATGTGGTGAACTGCTTCTGAATATTTCTCTTTTAATTCCTGCACTATTTAAACAATGCTAATACAGGTATTTGGTCCAGCTTAAGGACGTTAAATGAAAGCGCTCCTGGGAGACAACCCAGATTTCTTGTTTTCGTATTTCCTTTTTTCTAACTTCTTTTAGTTCAGCTTTTGTATTTGCTTTTGTTGCTTTGAGTTTGTGCTTGCAGGTTTTGTGTTCGATGGTGCGGATGCTGCGGACTATTCGTGATCATAAACGCCAATCGTCTGGTATGCTCATTTCTGAGCATTGGGTAACACTTCCTCCCTTCTTTTAGCTTCAAATTTCTAGATATATCGTTTAGCTTAAGTCTGGGGGAGCGGTTGTTGTTACCCACTGTGCACGAGTTGCACCGCATACTAGAAGGTTGTATCTTTATTTATCCTAGTCATTATTTTTGTTTTTCATGCTTCACACACCACTTCACCCACTTGAGTGCGTGTTTATCTTTTTGTCGTTGTCCGTTTAAACTATTTTGGTCGGAATGTGAAATAGATTGTTAACGTAGGAATTATTATTTGGAGTGCGATGTTGACTCATGTAGTGTTCTAGTCACTTCGCATGCTATGGTAGAATGTGAGTAGAACTAGATTTTCTTTATGCATCTAAATTATGTTTAGTATTTCTGCGTAAATTTAGATTTAATATACTCAAGTGGTGAATTTGTATGGAATTGTCGATAACCCGGTGTTGTGTGTGTGCGATTGCTAGTCGTGTGTTGCTCGAGTCGGGAGGAAGGTTTATCTTTCTCGTGGGCTAAGAACTTGCCCCAAGCGACTCTCGAAGCATGGGTGAGAGCTACTCGTTGAGTCAAGCATGATGTAGGCCACCCTTTGGCTAGTTTGAGCTTTGTTATTCCATGTCCATTTCATTCACCTTTGCAAGCCTATTTTGTGCCTACCAATCCTTTGTTCAGCTCCTCTTCAACCACCAAAGCCTGAAGCCTATCCCACGCCCGCAACCAAATTGTTTTTAACTGCGCTCATAATTCTAAACTTGTGTGGAGTGTGGAATCATTGTGTTATGATGGGAAAATAACGTCCATCTGCTGATTTTGAACCAACCGGGGGTTACATAAAAGAAGTAAAATATGTAAAAGAAAAAAAAAGAGTATTTTGAAAAAAAAATCCTCCCGAGCTAAAAAAACAGAAAATCTGTTGGTATTTGTGAAGTAGGCCGTGTGCACACCTGGTTTTCATGATAAGTCTGGGAGGGTGTCACACGAGCATAGTTTGTTGGTCTTGTGTGGTGTAGCTTTCCGTTAGCTCACTTGGGTTGCGTAGCCACCGCGTTTAACTTTGAATATCATACCATAACCTAAGCCCCGTTCTAATCCTATAAGTCCTACTGATTTGATTTGCGAATTTTGCTAGCGCCGTGGAGAGAGTGTGACCGGGCAAGCGTATGGTTCACGACGGTGATGGATTTCAGCGGAGTTATTCCTAAGCCCCGATCTTTTGCAACACCCACCTCAGTGTCTCGTCACTTTCATACCGGGCATGATCGTCAAATTCTTCATAATTCACCAACTGAGTATAACTAAATCTTTAATTACGCTTTAATACTTATGTAAATTAGTTAGCATAGTTAAACTCTCCTTCTACTAGAATCTCTACTCGCATGCGTTGTTACTTCGCACCGTACTCCCTTGTGTAATTCTCTATGTTAACTATCATTTTCACACTCCGCCGGATTCGTTTGCTCGGGACGCGCAAACAGTTAAATCTGGGGGTGTGATGAGTCCTGATCATATACACATTTATGGACTCATCCGGGCCGTTATTTAGTCATTTCTCCGCACTTTAGCCTTGTTATAGTTTATATTTGATAATCCATGCTAGGTGCACATCTTGGCCCACTTTGGTGTGATTTTCGTGCTTATTGTCATTAGTAGTATTCTTGTGCTGTTAAGTGCCACTTTCAGTGGCTAGATCTGTGGTTGTGCTGGAATAGGAGTAGTGCAGGTGTTCCCGGTGCAATTCTGCACAGGAACACTGCGCACGATCGCCGGTTCTATTGCGCACGACCACTGGTCGTGCGCCACTGATCGTGTGCACTTAACCCTTTTTCACGAGTTCTGTTTGGTGCAGTGCGCACGACCACCGGTCATGCGCCACTGCTCGTGCGCACTTATCATTAAAATTCTGAGTTCTGTTTGTTGTATTGCGCACGACCATCAACGATAGTGCGCACGACCACCGGTCGTGCGCCACTGGTCGTGCGAACATTTTATTTTATAATTTCGTATCTTGCAGGTTCCACCCAGGCAGTGCGCACGATCGCAGAATTCCAGTGCGCACGACCACTGGTCGTGCGCCAATGACCGTGCGCAGTATTTAATCCAGCGCCTATTTAAATGCCTGTTGCGATTTTAGGGCGTTCGATCACTGGCGGGAGCGGGATTCCTGTTCCGTACGCCGCCGATTTCCACCGTGGGACGCCTCCACTTCATCTTCTACGCAAGGGGAAGCCTCCTCCACCCATTCCAAGACTTCCTCCATTGTCCGTGAGTGTTCTCCATCGTCCGCAAGCCTCCAAGCAACCATTCTCTCATTCCGCCCGGTGAGAAGAAGAAGGAACCTGAAGTCGAAGACGACGGAGCTACGTAGGGAGATCGTGACAGCTCTCTACGCCGGAAGCATAGTCCGTCCGAGTCTGGAGGTAGCCCGACAACCTACCATTCCGGCCGTGAACGGCCGCTAGTCTTCACCACCGGTTATTTCTTTCCTCTTTCCTCCATTGTACTCGTTGAACCGTGTAAACTCGAATATTATGAGGATGTTTGTTGAAATGAATGTTTCTTTGTTGTTCTTCATGGTTCGGTTGTGATTCACTCCTTTTTCACTCACTCACTCGCACGCGCACGCAAGGTGTTTGTTCCGTGTTAGCAAGAGCCAACGACGGTTGTGAAGAGGTGTTTGCGACCCTCACCCTCTCGCACTTGAGTAGATTCCATCCGCCTCACGAAGCACGGCATCGCGGCCGTTGCATCCACCTCACTTTGCGAAGCGGTGTTTTCGACCCGCATCTCTTTTGTCGTTGCTAAGATTAGGAAAACCAAGCAAAAGCCCCCCTCTTTGTGTTTGTTAAATGTTTGTGTAACAATAATCACTGCACGATTCGTTCATCCATCCTGCATTCCTCAAGAGACCGACATCCGGGGATTCTATTCTCCACAATTATTACTTGACAGCGACCGGTGCACTTGCCGACACGCATCAGATGGCAAAGTACTTTGACAAGAATGTCAGGGTAAAACAGTTTGTAGTCGGGGATTTGGTACTAAAGAAGGTAGATGCTGCAGCCAGATCTGGCAATGTTGGAAAGCTGAATCCCAACTGGGCAGGGCCATTCATCATCAAAGAAGCCTTGAGAAATGGGGCTTACCGCCTCCAAACAAGCGACGGAGAAGACATCTCACGCACTTGGAGCGGTGACGATCTCAAACGATTTTATCCATAAAAATGTTTTCTTCATTTTAAGCATTTTTAGATATTCAATGAAAAGCCCCCTACTGACACTTCTTCTTGTCTAAATTCTTCTTACTTTCTTTATATATCAAACTCACTGAACCGCGGAGACATCGCTGAATTCTGCTTGAACCCCCTCGGATTGTAGTCATTAGTATAAGCCCACGTCGACCACATGTAGCGGGGAGTTTTCGCACATGTGTAGTGGCAGCTTGCCAATTCCTGTGCGGTGGTCTTCAGAATGTCAGATCTCGGTTGATATCTAACGCACCAAGTCCGGGTGATTGTTAGCTCTATCATACCCCGAAAGGGATATAGTTATAACTTTGATGATTTTTCTGAGGAAAGCAATGTCGGTAGAGCCCCCGCGGCATAACCACACCTGCCCAACTGATCATCTTAGTCTATAACCATCGAATACTCCAAGGTACTCTCAAGCAAAGCCTAGGCGGAACCCACAACTGAGTTGATCCCTCTGAGGAAAGCAATGTCGGTAGAGCCACCGCGGCATAACCACACCTGCCAAATTGATCAACTCGGCTTGTAACCCCAGGCGGGAGAACAGTCGAGTCATTTACAACCCACAACTGAGTTGATCCCTCTGAGGAAAGCAATGTCGGTAAAGCCCCCGCGACATAACCACACCTGCCCAATTGATCAACTCAGCTTGTAACCCCAAGCGGGAGAACATTCGAGTCGCTTACAGCCCTTACGACCACTTGAGGAAAGCAATGTTCGCCGCCTAGGCACACCTGCCCACTTGGTCATCTGGGTCTGTAGTCATCTTTTTGCATTACAGGGAATTATCTCATCGTATATGGTCATTCTAGACCATTTGGAGAAAAAAGCAGGATTCATATGTGCACCACAAACCGGCCAACTTGATACTCAAACCGGGCGGTTTGAAATAAGTATGTATCAGGATTATCGGGCTGTCTGGTTATCAAACCGGGCGGTTTAGAATAAACAGGTCCCAAAGATGCCATGCAGTGTGGTTTTCAGACCGGACGGTTTAAAATAAACAGGACAATAAAAAATCACAAGGCAAATATTGGGGGATCGAGCATAATCATGATCGGTCGACCTCGTCATTCGGGTCATGGATCTATCTTTATGGGTTTCAATTCGATCCGTTCTGCTAATAACCGGCTCTTCTCGATCAAGCAATTATGATTCTCATTGCAAGTATCAAAGCTACTAACCGTACAAATTGTATGCAGTCCGTGTGGGTTACTAGCTGATGTTATATTACGCTGTCATATAAATCGTTCTGGTTAAATGTTAATCAAGCGGTCTATCAACTATTTTTCATATGATTTGATATTCTGTCTTGCAAAGCCAAGTTATGGTCGTACGGCTTAGTCATTCCCTGATCGGTTATTAGCTATATTTACGGGGATGGGACTTGCAGCAATTCTAATTGCAAATCGCTTGAGTTAAAATACTGGCCGCTCGGTCTGTTGATTGTTCTTATGACTTGGCATTCTTTATCCTGAAAAACAAGTATGCAGAATCTAGTAACAACCGCGCGGCTTGGTTATGTTTGGCTTCCTGGATATCATAATATATTCATAATAAGTTAACACCTTCTCGGGATGAATCAAATCAACTCAATCCGGATTGAAGAAGCAAGCTATGCGAATGGTTTTTTTTACTAATGATTACTTTACGGGAATCCTATGAAGATCATTATCTTAACCGGGTGAGTTAAATATTAAGTCGCACGACTTGGTTAGAAGGGTGAATTATCTAACACAGAAAGAGATCGCAAACGATCACAAGTAAGTCGCTGAAAGTAGACGGATAGACAGGTAAAAGCTTTCCATTCCATTATCAAAACATTCTTACATCATACTTTAAACCGACCGGCTAACAAAATCAAGCCGTCGACTATTCAAAATAAAAAAGCAATATACAACTACTGATTATCCGACTTAAGTTTCTTAGACACAGGAGTACTCGAGAGTTCGCTGCCATCAATTGAAACGTCAGGGGAATAACCCTCGCTACCCGACGAGGATGAGCTGCTCAATTCGCCCGACTTGCGCCCACTCCCTTCTTCGGAATCGCTGGATTCAGACTCCGAGCCGCTCTCATCACTCTTAGCCGCTGCGGGTTCTTCGGCCTTATCATCCTCGTCGTCACTTTCCTCTGAACTGGATCCGTCGACTTTGTTCTTTCCTTTGGCCTTACGCCTGATCTTCTCTAACTTCGTTTGCAAGATCGGGTAGGCGTCTGAGAAAGTGAAATGTTCGAAACCAGGCGCGAACCCTTTGAGCTCCCGCAGACGGTTAAAAGCATTGTCGATTCCCTCGGCGACATGAGGAAAGAGTTCTTCTTGATAGACCGGATCGGTCTCGTCATACTTTGCCTGCAAAAAAGAGTAAGGTAAGAGACCGTGCGGTCTAGAAATTTCAGAAGGATGGTTGGCCAGGTGATAACTTACCGACTCGACTTCCTTTAGCCGCGCATTTTCTTTCTTCAATTCGGCAATTTCCTTCTCTAGGTGATCATTCGCTTTAACCAACCTTTTGAAGGTCATCCCCATGAAGACATTGGTAATGAGGCTCTCAGCGCCAACCCGCGCGGCCTCCCGGGCGAGCTCTTCTTCTGGAATCTTCCTCAAACGCCTAAAGTTCCGTCGGCCGAACATGGCAATGCTGGCGGCCTCAGCATGCCGGCCCGACTTCTCATTCGCCCAGTGGGGGAGCGCAGTAGAAACCTGGACACCATCGCCGTCCGGATGCCAGGTCAAGACCGTGCGGCCTTTTAAGTCCTTCACCTTGCTGAAGGAGCGAAGGGCGGAGAAGTCGCCCGAGGATGCCGAATCCTCCCCATCAGATGGCAGCGGCTTGTTCCGGACTTGCCTCTTTCTCTTCTCCGTCTGAGTTAAGACCAAACCGACCGGGCTGACCGGCTTGTTAGCAGGGACAATGGCCTCGGCTGCAAAGAGAGAAGAGTCAGCACAAAAGATCGAGCAGACAACATTGAAGTCAATAGCGGGTTGAAGGAAAGCTTACTATCTTCAGGCCGAACATTCTCTAACTCGGCAAGCAGCGGGAGGTAATAGCTTACGTTAAGCCGCTCATCCTCGAGAAGCTTGCAGGTTTTCTTCTCGACTTCGCTGATAGCGACCTGTTGAAAGGCCTCCTCCGGACGCACTTGCGGGTTCGGGTTCAGCAGGCCAAGTCGGCCTTCGAAAATCAAGTACCTCTCCGACCAGGCTGTAACCTTGTTCGCAAGGTTTACCACCTTCAACCCGTGGCAGCCAAAGTAGAGATGGTCCTTGAAGACATTCGACTCGGAGTCTGGGATAGCCCGCACCCAGAATATCTTCCTGAAAAGGTCCATAAAGAAGCGAACTCTCTCCGACCGCAGGTAGGAGATGAAGCTGCAAATCCCGGCCATCGAGTTAGGAGAGATTTGGCCGGGTACAACTCCATAATGGTCAAAGACCATGGCGAGCTCGATTTAGATGGGAAACTTGAAGCCACAATCGAAGTGGTCGATTGGGATCGCGATTTGGTTTGGACCAGAAGAATTCATCCGCTCGTCACGGAGCGGAAGCCGCGCGAGCAGCGGGCTGCCGACCATATGCTTTTCAATGAATTCATCCAATTCGGCCTTTGTCAAACGGCATTCCTCGAGGTCTGCCGCGTGGAATGCCACATCGGCTTCGAAGCGAGTAGCAGAGGTTTTCGCAGGTCGCTTCGGCTTGCGCTTTGCTCCCATCTTGAAATTTTGGTAAGAAGACCTTCGGAAAGGCGCTACTTATAAGAACGGCTGATCTGCATTTAGCAAGGGTCAAATCACGGCTAGACCGATCAACCCGCGCGGGCGCATCACCACGAAAGACAATCATAAAGACAAGTATAATTTAAGCAGACGAATTAGAAAAGCACAGAAAGAAGTCGATCGGCTTATGAAGTAATCCACATGCATCAATCAACATTCAACAAAAATACAAAATAAATTCAAATGCTCAGACCGCGCGGTCTAGAAGACAGACCGAATATCATAAAATCAAGTTCAAACATAAGTTGTCTAAAGGACCGAATAGAAATATTATTACAGATAAATATCTTAAAACCACTCATCACTGGCGGGCATCACTCGACGCGTCTTCTCTATGTAGTCGCGTGACTTGATCGCCTATCTGAAGAACTGTCCCTTGCATTTGATTCATGCTGTGATTAAGGTGGTTGATCATGTTGTGAAGCCGCGCGGCATCACTCTCTACCCGCGCCGCTGGTATCACACGAGTACGTAGGGCCGTTGCGGGCTCATTTGCATTAGCAATGTGTTGGATCGTCTCGGCTACTGGAAGAGACGAGCTCGTCCCAGCATCCGGGCGGCGTGACCCACGCCGACCTTCATCAGCAACATTAAGAGGACGCCGGCTTCCGCCGACTTCCCTCGTCAAATGAAGATATTTATCCCAGTAATAGGCGCAGTCCGCTTCAAGTTTCTGTATCTCCTTCTTTCCACGATCAACCCGGGTGGTCAGTGTGGCCACTTGATCCTGCTGCGCCTTCTCCTTTTCCCGACGCTCTCTCCGCTCGGCCTCCAGCACAGCCCGGCTCTCCTTCCTTTCAGCCTCCAGTTCTGCCCGCAGTGCAATCTTTTCCTCCTGAGCGGTCATCTCCCGCTCCTCAAGGGCCCTCAGCTGCTTTGAAAGGGCTTCAAGATTCCTTTGAAGACGGCTCATCTCATCCTCCATCCGAGTATCCGGTACAACCAGGGATCCCGTCAAAGGTGGATCAAGTGGAGGGAGATAGGTCACCAGTTTGCCCGGCTTCGGAATGGAGTCACGATCATCTGCAATGAAAAAAGATAATCAAAGGATTGACAAAAGAAGACAGCTCTTTCCAAATTCTCCTCGCTTACAAGCCGCGGCGGTTTGGGTAGAATTCGGGCGGACAGATCGCCTGGCTTGCTCGGTATCAAACTTTCGGCGTTGTTCTCTCCATGATCTCTCGCTTTGCCTCCGCTTGGCAGCAAAAAAATGAGCAGCGGAGGGAAAGAAGCTGGGCGACGGGTTCAACAACAAGTCGCGCGACTTGTTTCGAGACCTCGTCTTGAAAAAACGAACAGGGCGATAATCCGCGACCCTTTTACCTTGCAACAGAAGATTGGGTGGCGGCAGTGGCGGTTTAGAGAGTTGATCCCTTACTTTCTCCGCCATTATCTGCATAAGCCGAAGCCCGGCCATCACAGAATTTTCAGCGGCCGGTGCGGATTTCTCGGTTCTAACCGCCACCTCAGGCAAGACTGCCCCCTTAATGCTAGTCACATCTTCAGATAGGGCGGCCTCTTTTTCTCCAAGCGGGTCAGCGGCCTGCAGTTCGGAAGAAGTTCTTAGCAGATCGTCCTGCTTCTGGAGGGAATCCAAATCCCTAATAATATCACTTACATTGATACAGTGAGCATCGACGGCGACCTGGTCGTTCGATTTGGGGGAGGGAGTAATTAAACCTTGCGAAACTTCCTTCTCGTGCGACTTGCCTTGCAGGTTGTCCGCTCCCGGCTTTCCAGACGCTGCCTTATTCTTGGCATTTAGCCTCTTCACCTTCTTCAGAAGCCTGTCCGCTACGGACTCCTCCTTCTTCCTCTTCTTTGTTGATTTCAGGGCGGGCGGCTTCGAGGAAGCCGGGCTGTCCTTGATGTTCACCACTAAAGCTTGTTGGTTGCTCGGCTTGGGAGAATCAACCGCCTCTCCCCTTTCGTCTCGTATTTTCAAATGGAAAACTCCTGAGGGAGTAACCTCCACTTTAAAAGACTCATCCCCATCTCCTTTCGGGATGACGGTCTCCAAGTCCGTCTTGTCCGGCGGAGGGGGCGGGTTGTTTCCTTTGTCGGAGAGTGCTGGAGGATCAGCTGGGGGTGGGTTCGGACAACTCGCCTCATTCCTAGTCGACAAGTCGACTGTCAGCTCGGGAAGTGGATCAGATGGCTTACTCGTAGAAGCAATCGTTACTGTATTATCAGGCTTCGACTTCTTCTTCTTCTTCTTCTTATCCTTCGAACGGTCTCCCTCGCGGTTTTTACCGGGTTTTTCAAGAACTTCGAGCTGTGCCATTTAATTCACCATCTTTTTTGGACTGTTCAATCTGAAGGTTCTAACCGCAAGAGGTGAGTAGTGACTCATGATAGCAATGAAGTTATGCCAGAATAGAAACTCCTGGGGGATTTATAACCCACGGGTAAGATCGGCGCGGTCTCCGGCTAGAACTGATATTTTCGAAATCTCCGCGGAAATTTAAAAATATGCGGGGATTATGTTTACCCAGAAGACCGCTTCCAATAGAATTACTCACAGACCGGGCGGTTTGCAGATACAAGTTGCCCGGTTCAGGTTTTACAAGGTCCATCAACACCAACTAGCACAAGGCGGGCGGTCTGACGTAACTCAGATCGCCTCCAAGTACTGAAGATTATCCAGGCCCAACTCCATAATGTCAAGCCGCGGTCTCAAGGCGGAGACCGCGCGGGTGGTACCATGAAGACAAGCCAAGGTTCGAGTCCAAGGAACAAACCGCGGTCTCAAGACGGAGACCGCTTGGATTGTATCATCGCCTTGGTCGCGTCATCTTTGGCCTCTGGTCAGACAGGTCGGAAGGGCAAGCCGCCAAGCCACGCGGTTTCTTTCTTTCCTTCTTTGTGTATCCCGTCACCGCCTTCCCGTTTCTCCTGTACCCGGGCAGGCGGTTATTTTATCCCTGCCCGTTCGGGCAGGCCCCCAAGCCTATAAATAATGGGTGGCACTGTTCCCAAGGGACGCACACTCGAATCTAGTGGCTCGCTTGTTTGAGCTGCGGACTCGAGTTCCCTGTCTTGCGACCTGCTTGACCGGCCGGCTTGCACTTGTAACCCGCTGTAACCTTCTTACTTTAATCAAAGGAAAGCCCGTCACAGGAGTGGCATTTGCCGTGACGGGCGATGTTCGGCCTCGACCGCTGCTAGAGGTCTCATTCTCTTCTCTCTAAGTAGCCGACAGTCCGCAACCTCCACTTTTCTAGTCGCAAACCGCGGGGGTACATCTTTGGTTTCAACACTGAGCGCACCAAAATAACTCCCACCTCTTATACTATGAGGGGGGAAGACCACGGCTATTAGCACACCCACTAATATCACACCACATAATTGGTTTAACAAGCGAATACAAATAGAAAATTCAAAAAGAGTTCAACATTAATTAAACGGTTCAAGGCTTCCACAGTGGGTCGAACTTCTCAAGCCATGCGATTCCGGCCTCACCGTGGGTTGCGTCCATTGCGGGTGCATCGGCAACGATACGTCCTTCATCATTCGACCCCTCTTGGGAAGCACTCGACCTCGAGTGCTCGGGGTAAAGCGGGAAGTCCGGGTAGAAAGGGGACAAATCGCTCACGTTGAAGGTCTTGGAGATGTTGAGGCTCGGCGGAAGGTTGACTACATATGCGTTGTCATTGGTCTTGCGGGTGACGGGGAAAGGTCCGTACTTCTTCGGCATGAGCTTGTGGTGGTGTCCCGCGGGAAGTCGCTCCTTGCGGAGGAAGACCATGACCAAATCTCCCTCCTCAAAAATCTGTTCGCGACGGTGCTTGTCCGCCATAGCCTTATACTTGGCGTTGGACTCACGTAGCTTGAGCCGAGTGTCGGCTTGGATGTCGCGGGTCTCCTCCGCTAGCTGTGTTGCTGAAGGGGGTGTCGCCGGCAGGCGGGCTAAATCGAGCGCATGTCGGGGGGATTTGGTGTAAACAATGGAGAACGGTGTGCGACCGTAGAGTTGTGCGCGACATTGTTATAGGCAAATTCAGCTTGTGCGAGGGCGTGATCCCACTGCTTCGGGCGATCTTGGCAAATGCAACGAACGAGGTTCCCCAAGGTCTTGTTAACGACTTCGGTTTGGCCGTCTGTTTGAGGATGGGCGGAGCTACTAAACTGGAGGGAGGTGTCAAACATCTTCCATAACATCGTCCAAAAGTGGCCAAGAAACTTGAGGTCACGGTCGGAGGTGATAGTGGTTGGCACGCCATGCAAATGAACCACCTCCCGGAAGAAAAGCCGCGCAATGTGAGACGCATCCGACGTCTTGCGGCAAGGAAGAATATGCGCCATCTTGGAGAAGCGATCCACCACGACCAACACAGAATCAACCCCACGTTGCGTGCGCGGGAGACCCAAGACGAAATCCATGGAGAGATCCTCCCAAACGCCGGAGGGGACCAGGAGGGGTGTATAGAGTCCAGTGTTGTGTGCATGGCCCTTGTACTGTTGGCACACATAACACTTCCGAACAAAGTTCCCCACGTCCTTTGCCAACTGTGGACAGAAATAGCGCTCCTGGAGGCTGGCAAGTGTCTTGTCTCATCCCAGGTGGCCACTCAGTCCGCCCCCATGCAAATCGCGAATGAGCTTCTCCCGCAAGGAGGTGCGGGGAATGCACAGGCGGTTGTCCTTAAGCAAGAACCCATCAAGTAATAGGAAACCACCATGTGAGCCGCCCAATGAACAGGCGCGCCAAACCCCTTGGAAATCAGTGTCGTCGACATACAAATCAGCAAGTGTATCAAAGCGGATGATTTCATGGTGCATGGTTGCTAACAAACAGCTCCGCCGGCTAAGTGCGTCGGCGACCACATTTGACGCCCCCGGTTTGTGATGAGTAATATATGGAAATCGTTGGAGATAAGCGGTCCAACGCAGGTGCATTCCGTCCATGCGCTTCTGGCTGTTGATAAACTTGAGAGCTTGATGGTCCGTGTACAAGATGAACTTCTTGTGCAGCAAGTAGTGTTCCCAATGCTTGAGGGCCCGGACGACGGCATAGAATTCTTGATCATAAACGGCCTATTTCCGCATGGCATCACTTAGTTTCTGGCTGAAGAACGCAACCGGCCGCTTGTCTTGGGAGAGAACCGCTCTGATGCCAATGCCGCTGGCGTCACTCTGCACTTCAAAGAGCTTATCAAAGCTGGGTAGCGCCAAATCCGGTGTCGAGCTAAGCTTCTGTTTGATCAAGTCGAAGGAGCGACTGGCCTCTTCCCCCCATAAGAACCTCCCCTTCTTCAAACAATCGGTCATTGGTGCTGTGATGGTGCTGAAATCATTTATGAACCGCCGGTAGAACGTGGCTAGGCCATGGAACGACCGCAACTCTGAGAGTGTCGTTGGGGACGGCCAATCTCGGATCGCCTGGATCTTCTCTTCTTCAACTAGGATGCCATCCGCCCCCACAATAAAGCCCAAAAAATTTAGTCGAGGAGCGAGGAAGCTACACTTTTTGAGATGAATAAATAGTTGGTGCTCCGCCAACACTCCCAACACAGCACGAAGATTTGATAGATGATCCTCTCTGCTCTTGCTAAAGATTAGGATGTCGTCAAAGTAGACGACGATATAGTTTCCCAGAAATGGCCTCAGTACCTGTGTCATGAGGCGCATAAACGTACTTGGAGCGTTAGATAATCCAAAAGGCATTACTTCCACTCGAAGAGACTGTCCGGTGTTTTGAAAGCCGTCTTCCACTCGTCATCCGGCTTGATGCGGATTTGGTGGTACCCGCTGCGCAGGTCTATTTTTGAAAAGATTTTGGAACCATCCAGCATGTCCAACATGTCATCAAGGCGCGATATGGGAAAGGAGTACTTGATGGTGATCCGATTGATTGCGCTACTGTCGACGCACATCCTCCACGAACCGTCCTTCTTGGGTACAAGGAGGGCCGGGACCCCGCAGGGGCTGAGGCTCTCGGAGATGAACCCCTTCTTCAACAACTCTTCCACCTTCTCACGCAAGATGCCATGCTCCTTGGGGTTCATGCGGTAGTGAGGCAAGTTCGGAAGGCTAGCTCCCGGAATGAGGTCAATCTGGTGTTGTATATCCCGCAGAGCAGGGGGACGGTCGGGTAAGTCCTCTGTCGTGATGGATCGGAACTCGTGTAGCAGTGCTCGCACGTCCGGTGGTGAGGCTTCCGCCTCCTGCTCGCTTGTGGCGTACAAGCCGTAGGAGACGAGGGACACCACCTCTTTGGCCTCCGCAATGTCTCGCTCAAACAGAGAGGAGTCCTCCTGCATTACCAACAGACTGCGCCCTTTATCTGAAGGCGGACCGTCCTCGGGTTTCCCTCCGATACGGGCAATAATGTGGATCTTTTTGCCCGCCCAAGTGAAGGAGTAAACATTCTCGCGGCCCTTATACGAAACATCTGTGTCATACTGCCACGATCGCCCCAAGAGTCGGTGGCTCGCGTCCATCTCCACGATGTCGCACCAAACATTGGCCTGGTAGTGCTTTCCAATGGCAACGGGAACGTGGGAGCGGTGGGTGACCCACACCGAGGGGCCGCGCTGGATCCAACCAATGGAATAGGGGTGTGATGAGTCCTGATCATATACACTTTTATGGACTCATCTGGGCCATTTATTTAGTCATTTCACCACACTTTAGCCATGTTATCGTTTATATTTGATATTCCATGCTAGGTGCACCTCTAGGCCCATTTTTTGTGTGATTTCATGCTTATCTTCATTAGTAGTTTTCATGAACTGTTAAGTTCCATTTTCAGTGGCGAGACCGGTGTCGTATGCTGGAATTGGAGTCGTGCAGGTGTTCCCGGTGCAATTCTGCACAGGAACACTGCGCACGATCACTGGCTCTACTGCGCACGACCACCGGTCGTGCGCCACTGATCGTGCGCACTTAATGCCTTTTTCATGAGTTCTGTTTGGAGCAGTGCGCACGACCATCGATGCTAGTGCGCACGACCACCGGTCGTGCGCCACTGCTCGTGCGCACTTATCATTAAAATTCTGAGTTCTGTTTGCTGTATTGCGCACGACCACCGACGATAGTGCGCACGACCACCGGTCGTGCGCCACTGGTCGTGCGAACATTTTATTTTATAATTTCTATCTTTGCAGGTTCCGTCCAGGCAGAGCGCACGATCACAGGATTCTAGTGCGCACGACCACTGGTCGTGCGCCACTGACCGTGCGCACTGTTTAATTCCAGCGCCTATAAAATCCGCTGCTCGCGATTTAGGTCGCATCGCTCGCCCGACTCCGCCGTTTTCTGCTCCCGTCCGCCTGGTTTCGCTCCTCCATCGCCGCCCACCTTAGGGAGGATCTCCGGGCAAGCTTTCAATGCCAAATCTTCGCCGGAGTTTCCTCTCGGCCTCCTCCTTCATCCAAGAGCTCCAAAGGAAGACCTAGCCGCTATCTCCATCGAGCAAGAGGAAGTTTGCAACCTCTACCGGATCGTGACACGAAGAAGACGGGTCCATTGGAGAGTCGTGACAGCTCTCTCTACCCCGGACGTAGTTGTGGACCGAGCTTGGACGCGGATTGACAACCCGGCGATTCCAACCGTGAATCTTCAACGAGCCTTCGGATTCGGTCGATTTCTTGCCTTATTCTTCTCTTATTGATGTATATGTAGTTAGATCTAACATTATGATGAAGCGTGCTTGATTATTAGCATTTATACTTGATTATGTCTATGTGATTTGAGTATACTTGCTTATTATTTTGAGGTGTGCCTTGTGGTGTGGATTGTTGGTTGTGTTGTGCCGCCCTAACAATTGTTAGTGGTGTGCTTGTCGAAGAGGTGCTTGCGACCCTCATTCCGCTAACCTACTCATCCATCCGCCTACCGAAGCGTGGCATTGCGGCCCGTGTATTCCATCTCGCCTAACGAAGCAGCGCGCTCAAGGCCTGCATAGTTCGTTCCACTAGCCTTCTCGTCCATCCGCCTACCGAAGCGTGGCATCGCGGCCCGTATTCCATCCCGCCTAACGAAGCAGCGCGCTCAAGGCCTGCATAGTTTGATTCCGCTAGCCTACTCGTCCATCCGCCCTTGCGACGCAGCGCGCTCAAGGCCTGCCTAGTCTCCATCCCGCCAAGCGAAGCATTGCATAGCGGCATTGCATAGGAGTAGTCGATAGCTTTTATTTTATGTTCCAAAAGCCAACCCAACTCCCCCGCATTCCATCCGACGTTAAGGACTTCAATCTCAAGTCCTACCTCGAACGTTAACTCCACCTTACTGTGTTCCTTGAGAGATTCGATACTCGGGGATTACTCCTCGTTTTATATTACTTGAACGATCGGTACACTGCCGTTTCGTGTCGCAGTCGAGCTACCGCCTATAGCGGTGTGTGAGATTTGCGCCATCAGGGTGCAGGTGAGGCTCGGTCGGTAGCTGCAAGTAGGAGACCAACTGGCTTGCAACAAAATTCTCACAACTGCCATTGTCAATTAAGACGTCACAGATCTTCCCCTTGATGTTGCAGAAACTCCGAAAGACGTTGCTACGTTGGACGTGTCCATCAAGCCACGGTGTAAGAAGTAGACGATGAACCACGCAAGCGGTGAAGTCGCCCTCTTCGTCATACCCATCAATGACCTCATCGGCCTCCCCAAAGTCATCCTCCCTCTCCTCGTCCGGTGCTACAGTGTGGACGGGCTGGCGAAGCAGGGGGCAACGGGAGGCGAAATGGCCCAGTTGTTGACATTGAAACACATGCCCGCCAGTGCGCGGTCAGGTGCTCGACCCTTTCGTGCAGAAGAGGAGGCCGGCACCCGATCTGCACTCTCCTTGCTGGTAGTGTCCCGGCTGCTAGAGCCCGAAGGATCCGTCCAAGGGCGGCGAGAGGTCGCGCGATGTGGAGGTACTGCTGCCTTCTCCATTTGTTCGGCCTTGAGGGCCATGTTGTAAGCCTCATCCACCGTACGCAAGACATGCAATCCAATCTTCTCCCGTAGGGAGGGACGTAGCCCATGTAGGAAATGAGTAACACGTTGGCCATCCATCTCGGTTAGGCCGTTGCGGTCCGCAAGTCGGCTTATCTCCGCCAGGTACTCCGTCACCGTATGAGTGCCTTGCGAACAGCTCTGGTAGAACTGAAACAAATGCTGGTCGTAGTCAGGAGGGAGGAACCTACTCCGCAACAACTTCTTCATCTTCAGCCACGTGCGAATGGGAGCCTTGCCTTGGCGGTTGCGGTTGAGTTGAACTTGGTCCCACCAAACCGCCGCGCCGGATTTAAGGTGGTAAGTGATGAGTCCTGATCATATACACATTTATGGACTCATCTGGGCTGTTTATTTAGTCATTTCCCCGCATTTTAGCCTTGTTATAGCTTATATTTGATAATCCATGCTAGGTGCACATCTAGGCCCACTTTGGTGTGATTTTCGTGCTTATTGTCATTTGTAGTATTCATGTGCTGTTAAGTGCCACTTTCAGTGGCTAGATCTGTGGTTGAGCAGGAATAGGAGTCGTGCAAGTGTTCCCGATGCAATTCTGCACAGGAACACTGCGCACGATCGCCGGTTCTATTGCGCACGACCACTGGTCGTGCGCCACTGATCGTGTGCACTTAACCCTTTTTCACGAGTTCTGTTTGGTGTAGTGCGCACGACCATCAACGACAGTGCGCACGACCACCGGTCGTGCGCCACTGCTCGTGCGCACTTACCATTTAATTTCCGAGTTCTGTTTGCTCCAGTGCGCACGACCATCAACTCCAGTGCGCACGACCACCGGTCGTGCGCCACTGGTCGTGCGAACATTTTATTTTATAATTTCGTATCTTGCAGGTTCCACCCAGGCAGTGCGCACGATCGCAGAATTCCAGTGCGCACGACCACTGGTCGTGCGCCAATGACCGTGCGCAGTATTCAATCCAGCGCCTATTTAAACGCCTGTTGCGATTTTAGGGCGATCGATCACTGGCGGGAGCGGGATTCCTGTTCCGTACGTGATAAAGTAGTTTTTATATAAGTTTTTAATAGAAAATTTTGTAATTATTTAATTTGAATTTTCCTTTTTATGTCAATTTTAGGTTATAAGTAGTTCTTTTTGTAATTTTGATTCTAACTTAGCCTAATTTTAATATTTGCAGATTTCTGGGACAAATCGGGAAAAATCACATGTCACGCCCTCGGTCACGCCCGTGACCAAGGGCGTGTAACCTGAAGATCAGTCCAGAGTCGCAGCCGTGCTGTTGAGCTAGTCCACACCCAGTCACGCCCCAGGTCACGCCCGTGACCCAAAGTCACGCCCGTGACCGGGGGCGTGTAATTTCAGCATCTGCCACGTGGAGCCGCCGTCGAGACGAGAAGCTGCCGTTGAGAAGTCAACTTGAGTCACGCCCGTGACCCAAAGTCACGCCCGTGACCTTCCCGTGTGATCCAAGCACGCCGCCGCGGCGTCTGGCTAGCCCATGCCGCATTAAATGAAGCCTTCCTGAGTCACGCCCGTGACCCAATTGTCACGCCCGTGACATGTGCGATTTTCTCCCGCCGTCACGCCAAGCCCACGCCGCGACCGGATCCGATGCTGCAGAGATTACACGCCCTAGGTCACGCCCGTGACCGAGGGCGTGTAACATGAAATTTTTGCCTATAAATTCAGAGGCTCTCCTTGAGTTCAAAGTTCAGAATTTTGGAGTGGGGAAGGTGCTGCTGGAGCCAATCTTGAGTAGTTCTCCTTTTTCATGTTCATGTTCATGTCTCTTTATTTTCATGCTCTCTTCCTTTTCTAATGCAATGTATTAGCTTTCCTTTAGTGCAATAGTCTAGTTTAAGCTTGTAATCTTGTTTTTCCTAGCTTGCAATTTCCTTTCTTAAGTCTTGTAATAGTTTTTCATTTAAATAAAAAAAAAATAGTTTGTTCTCTTTATTTTGTCTCCTCCTTAGCTAAAATTTCTTAATATGCATTTTTATTTTTCTTCCTCTTCCCCCTCCACCATGATTAACTAATCCTCATTAGTACTCGATCAAAATGATCCGAGGATGAGTTAGACAAGTTATGATTTTCTAAAGTTTTCTTTTTCCGTTTTTATAAACACTTGAATTATCCTTGATTTTTAATTAGTGAGGCCATACTTTCGATATATGGTTTTCGCTTAAGTTTTCATATTTAGTTAGCCGAGAGGCTCAAAGTATGAATCGATCACTCAAGGGTAAAGAGAGTTGCACGCACCCCTCGAGAGAGGATGACGTAAATCTCCCGGATTGGAGTCAAATCCAATAGTGGGGTTCACCTCGTAAAGCAAGTTTTAGGTAATCGATTATAGGACGAGAGTCCGGTTGATTTTTCCTAATCTTAGTTGGGCATTAACCTCGAGAGAGGCATGTTCGAGCTTCGGGAACCTCCACGGTCAAGTAGTTCAATTTAAACGGAATTAGATTTAATTTCTTTTTACTTGTCTTTTCTCACTCCAAGGTGGCTTTTGATTGAGTACTAGCCTCTTTTATCATCATCTAAACCCTTAATTTAGCTTGCAATTTCTCCTTTTTTTAGCTAAGAACCAAAACCCCAAAATATCATTAGATAAGATAATAGTGACTTTCCTCAAAGTAGAAGTAATCGACGCGCCCCGTGGAATACGACATTGGTATTTCTTAATATCCTATACTATAGACGATAAGGTACACTTGCCTTTATCGGATATAGTTTTGGAGAAAATCTCAACCCTTCACTAAAATTTCAAAACCGCAAAAAAATCTATATCAGTACGCCGCCGATTTCCACCGTGGGACGCCTCCACTTCATCTTCTACGCAATGGGAAGCCTCCTCCACCCATTCCAAGACTTCCTCCATTGTCCGTGAGTGTTCTCCATCGCCCGCAAGCCTCCAAGCAACCATTCTCGCATTCCGCTCGGTGAGAAGAAGAAGAAACCTGAAGTCGAAGACGACGGAGCTACGTAGGGAGATTGTGACAGCTCTCTACACCGGAAGCATAGTCCGTCCGAGTCCGGAGGTAGCCCGACAACCTACCATTCCGGCCGTGAACGGCCGCTAGTCTTCACCACCGGTTATTTCTTTCCTCTTTTCCCTCGTTGTACTCTTTGAACCGTGCAATACTCGAATATTGTGATGTTTATTTTGATGTAAATGAATATTTCGTTGTTGTTCTTCATGGTTTGGTGGTGATTCATTCCGCTTTCTCTCACTCACTCGCGCACGCACGCAAGGTGTTTGATCCGCGTTAGCAAGAGCTAACGGCGGTTGTGAAGAGGTGTTTGCGACCCTCACCCTCTCGCACTTGAACACACTCCATTCCGCCTCACGAAGCACGGCATCGCGGCCGTTGCATCCACCTCACTTTGCGAAGCGGTGTTTTCGACCCGCATCTCTTTTTTTGTTGATAAGATTAGGAAAACCAACCAAAAGCCCCATCTTTGTGTTTGTTGAACGCTTGTGTAACAATAATCACTGCGCGATTCGTTCACCCATCCTGCATTCCTCAAGAGACCGACATCCGGGGAATTTATTCTCCACAATTATTACTTGACAGCGACCGGTGCACTTGCCGACACGCATCAGTAAGCGACCATCTTCACTTAGCGGCGGTCGTCGATCTCGGACATTTCAAAGAAACGTTCGACTTCCGAAATCCAATCGAGAAAGTCCTCGATGCCCAGGTTGCCATGAAACGGGGAATGTCCGCGCGCAAGCGGTATCCTGGTTGGTAATGAGGTTGCTGGTCACCCCCGCGATAAGGATTGCCGATGTCGGGAAGGTCCTCATCGGAGCTGGACTCGGAAAGGGTTGGGTGGAGGGGTGGTGCAGCCGGAGGCACGCGGCCACGGCGGTATTGCCGCCCGAAGAGATGATCCGCTGGAGCGTTGGCGTCGGCAGGAGGTGGAGGCTGGTTGCGGCCTGGCTGCAGGTTGCCGAGGGCGGCGATGAGGGTGGCAAGTTGGGTGGTGATGCCATTGATGGCCGCCCATAATTGGGCGTCGTCACGCGGGGTGTCTCCCATCTGCAGGATGCAGTGTCGAGCGAGCGGAGCGGGAGGAAACATCATCGATCGCGATCCGGATCGTAGGATCATACGCTCCTACGATCCGGATTATGAAAATCAATCTGGGTCGTAACCGGGGTCGAAAACAATCCTTCTCTATGTGGGATAGCGAGTCAGATCGTAGGATCGCGATCCCTAACCGATCCGAGCGGGGCATATGTAAAAAAACCGAGCAATGCCTTTATAAAAAAAATGAGCGGCACCTCTTTTATTTCAAGCCCGCACTCTCGTCTGTGTGTTGTGAAAACCCTATTCCTCATCATTGATGAGAGATAGGCAAGCCAACTTTAAAGGTCATAGCATGTCGCAGGTTATTATTTGGACCTTCATTATAGCCCATCATCTAAGGCAGATGCGTAAGTAAAAAAATGGGGTTCTATAGTTGTCTCCGGCGAATGATTCCTAACGAAGATGAGAGAACAAAGATTGATGTTCAGATAGATGATTTCAAACATGCTATGGATTATTTGGTTTAGAATATGCAAAGTCAACTAGAAGGAAAAGAGTTCGAAGTTAAACATTTTTTTATGCTATTTTTACTTATCAATCAATAAACATGTTATTATCATATTAAGCATGTTATTTACAGCTCATTTGTGGGATTCCTACGGAGATAAATGCACGGAATTGAAAAGATTTATAATTCGGGTTATAATTTTGACATGTAGCTCTTCCGGATGTGAACGTAACTGGAGTGCATTTGGGATGGTGAGATCCATAATCCCTTGCACTAAAGTATCCTTACATGTTGATACATGTATGAGTATTCTTATACTTTTTTGTTTTCAAAATAGGTGCATTCAAAAATATAATGATCTAGTTTTTGTGATGTACAGCATGAAGTTGATGGAATGACACGATAGAAGAGATGTGCAATTGAAGGAATTTTATTAAGATTTTGAAGATATCCCTTCTGATGATGAATTGATCATAGAGAGGGAATATCCAGTTCTTCCTCGTAAGGGCAACTGGTTGGGTATTCTTCGAAATAGAGATCCACAAGAAACTTATAGTGATGATAATGTTTAAGGAAAGGTTGAAGAATCCACTGCGGAAGTAAATGAAGAATGTAAGTTTGATATTAATTCATTTTTAATGCAAAATTTCTCAACTACATTGTGTATCATGCTCTCATTTAATTAAATTTTTTTATTTTACTTGGAGTGGAGGATCTCACCATTAGGCGCAATGACCTCGATGCTACTGAGTATATTAGTAAGGGTGAATGGGATGATGATGAGAATGCTAGTGGTGATGATGAAGGAAATGTGATACTTGATCATGAGGATATGGTCGATGTACCTGTTAAGAATTTGTGCTTATGATTTTTTTATTGACCTTCCAGTCGTCGAACAAAAACTATTATTTGATGTTTTGTAATAACGTGTACTTTATATTTACTTATGTAGAACTTATATTTATAACTATGCTACTTTTTTGTTCAGTTTATTTGCTTTCTTTTGAATTTTGATATAATTATCCAATTATTGATTAGTTTTATAGTTTTTTTTTTGTTGATTGTTTGTGTAATTGGATGATGCCAAATTCAATTTCATATTTTAAGTCTTAATTTATGAATATTGTAGGATCTTACGATCATCAATCTGATCCTACGGTCTCATCTGATCCAACCCGCAAAATGATATTACCTAAGATCTCGATCCTGACAACCTTGTTAAAGACACATTATAATAAAACCTAATGACATAGACTACGACATAAAAGACAATAAAACATAATAACTAAATAAGCATCAAAATAAATGGACAAGCAAGGTACAGCCTTTTCACAATTAATCTTGTCCTCAAGCTCATCGCGGTGGCGGTACATTAGATATCACAATTATCCAGTAGCCCGGCCTTCAAATCGAGCTTGTCCTCAAGTTCAAACGAGGTGTTATGGTCCTACTCAGAGGAGTGGTCGGAGGCGATGAAGAATGAGCATTATCGCGGTGGCCTCAAAAGGGAGCATTGTCGGTACGATTGAGAAGATCGACGACTGAAGGACTGGTTCCGGTGGTGTCGGTGGGGCGGTGGCGGGCAACATCAGTAAGGCGGCTAGAGGGGCCATGGTTGGCGGTAGCAATGGATCTGTCATAGTGGTGATGAGCAACAGTGGCAAGGCTGCCAGAGGAATGTCGAACAGTAGGAACGGGTCTGTTGGGGTCGGCGGAGCAAGGGCCGGAAGAGGCAGTGGGATGGCGGCCATGGTGATAAACAAAGGTGGCCTAAGGTGGGGCGGCTCCACCACTGAAGGTGATGGCGGAGGGGCAATTGCCGCGGAGAGCGGTCCCACATTAGTCGCCGACGAAGATGGCGACTTCACAAGGAAAGATGGCGACGACGATGATGGAGGAAACTGTGGTGGAAAAGCGGCTATCAAGTCATCAAGCTGGTGGAGGACTGTGGACATATCGAGCGTCGACGTCTTGACGACGTGCATCGAACTACCGAAGGCGGGCGTCCATGGAGGCCATCATTTTCTGGAGCATTGAACCGAGTACGGCCTTTTCCGCCACACTTATCTTCATACCTAGCTCTTGAATTAATTAACCTGAGTATAAATTAATTATCCTCTAATAGCAAAATTGTTTACGTGATAGTTTTTTCCAGAAGAGGGGGATACCCATAAGGTACGACCAGATAATTAAATAATTCAAGGATCTAGATAAAAGAATAAAAAGTGCTAAAAAGAAGCATGGGGCTCGAGAAGAAAGGGTTAAGCCTGCAAGCAAGAAAAGGAGCGCATGCTGAGGAAGAACAGCGCTGGGATCGAGATCGAGATAGGAAGGAGTGGGCAGTTCGGAAAAGCATCGGTGCTGGCGGAATGGAAGCAAAAATCACAGCTGGTTTCGGGGCTCGAAGCAGGGCGCGTTATTGACTCAAGATGGAAGGGTGTTGGTGAGCTCGCTGGAGGGGGAAAATAATGATGGAGGGCGCAGGGGGGTGGAGGTTAGAGAAAGGAATCGTAGGCTGGATTCGGCCGTGACGATTGGAGAGGATCGTGCGACGTCTGTAGGAATGCGGCGAAGAGAGTTAGCGTTGGGAGCTTGAGAAAGATCGAAAAAGAACATGGGAAAACTGTTGGTGTTTATACGGTGATCTGGAAGTAATCAAGCAGTTAGTCTCACAATCAACGATATGAGCTTATAGGGTCGCACATAAGAGCGTATGAAAAATTTGGAGGAAGGATTGTGATGGCCTTACTCATATTGGATATGAGTGGAGGATCAATCCTATGAGTCATTGGAGTTGGGTCTTATCAGCTAAATGCTCCTTAGATATTATGAATAAAGTCTGGAGCATGTCGGCTAGAAGGTCTTTCGACATTGTGAATGTCGATTAGACTTCAAGATGACATTATGAATGTCGTCGAGAAGGCTTGCAGACTTACTGTGTTTTCGGCTTGTTGATGTCATCGAGATCATCAAGTTGACATTATGAATGTCGTTGAGATGTTTGATGTTGTGGAGATATTTGTTGTCGTCGAGATCATCAAGTTGACATTATGAATGTTGTCGAGATGTTTGATGTCATCGAGATCATCAAGACGACATTTTGAATGTCTTCGAGATGTCTAAACGATATACTGGATCTACACGACGGTACGTTGTTAACTCTATTTGATGTCTTAGGTCTGCAGATAGCAGAAGCGCGCGTCTGCATTTATAACTTTGGCGTATAAATAGGCAGACGATTATTTCTTTAACAATAACACTTTTTGGATCCAGATGGGAAATAGTTTTCCCGAGATCTGAAGTCCGCCGCTCCTATTCCGCGAGACCATGTTCCGGCCATCGCCATCGCTGCCTCCTCTCTTTGAATGAATCTAGCAATTCGTAGAGACGCTGAGGGCATTCCTTCTCTGACCCAGATCTTGCTGGACAAGACCGTAAGGTTTTTCGACATTCGTGTGGACTCCTGTAGAGCCGTAGATCTATTTCTGCGTGAACTCCAGTAGACCTAGCAACAGAAAGAAGAAGACTCGGAAAAGGATTCCAATTCGAGCAAAGCATTTTCTGGAAGAAGTCCGATCGATTCTATACTCGATCCGGCCAGGTAATCTAGTTACTACATTTTTCTGTATACATGGTTATCGCAAGATCATATTGTTTCTGTTTAGGGTTTTCTTAAAAATTATCCTGATGCGCACATGTGATGTTTCTACCCTTAAGGAAAACCCAACAGTGATATCAGAGCTAGGTTTATGCGATTTCAGTGATTCAGAAATTGTTTCCTTAGCAGTAATCGTCCTATAGTAGTTTGTGAAACTATAAACATAGAGACGCAAGTTTGTCTACTGCCATAAGGAAGATTACTTGTGCTTGCATCCAGTACGTATAAATCAGAAGATTTAGAAATGTTCTAAATGTTCAGATTTAGTCCAAAACATCAATTGTTGATGTTTTCCTTTTTGCGCATCTGGATTGTAACTGGATTGTGATTGTTATATTCTCATGATTGTGAAAATGTGTCCACAATGGTTAAATATTAATCATGATTAAGTGAATCAAATATCATGAAAATCCTTAAAGTTTAATATTAAGTGTACGGATTGTCTTCCGATGGACGACACTCTTCCTGCCTCGGTCGATGAAGTGTGAGCTTGCCAAGCAAGGTACATTAATCTATCTTGGTAAGGGTGTGAGTGGATAATTGTTATATCCCTCTGTCAACATCGGGTCCAGCTTAACTAGGTGACCTCAACGATTGAGTGTCTATTGGCATAGGGTTTATCACAATCATACACCATTTGATGGATGTGAATAAATGTTATTCACCAACCATACAAGAGTTGCATGGTGATGCAATTGGCAAAGGTTGTCTGCCTAAATAACCACATTATGGGTGAACAGCCAAAGCTGATTTATGATGAGGGTGAAATACAGATCTTGTCCACTAAGAGAGTTCGCAAAAACTCTCCGAATTGATATTAAGGGTTATCAATTTGAAGAAAAATAGTGAGAGTATTTAATAGAAGTCCATATTAAAATAAAATGTATTTTAAAATATACTACTAAAAATATTTTGCAAATTTCTTGTAGAATTTCCATGGCAAGTGTTTCACACTCCACCTTGTCCCTGAGTCATCTTTGAGAAGGAGAAGCTCAATGTGGCTAACTTCCTGGACTAGTACAGGAACATGAGGATTTTCCTCAGGCAAGAGCGTAAGCTCTATGTCTTGGAAGAGGACTCCCACGCATAGCCAACCATGAATGGCCCTGATGAGTCCTGATCATATACACATTTATGGACTCATCCGGGCCGTTTATTTAGTCATTTCTCCGCACTTTAGCCTTGTTATAGCTTATATTTGATAATCCATGCTAGGTGCACATCTAGGCCCACTTTGGTGAGATTTTCGTGCTTATTGTCATTAGTAGTGTTCATGTGCTGTTAAGTGCCACTTTCAGTGGCTAGATCTGTGGTTGTGCGGGAATAGGAGTCGTGCAAGTATTCCCGGTGCAATTCTGCACAGGAACACTGCGCACGATCACCGGTTCTATTGCGCACGACCACTGGTCGTGCGCCACTGATCGTGTGCACTTAACCCTTTTTCACGAGTTCTGTTTGGTGCAGTGCGCACGACCACCAACGCCAGTGCGCACGACCACCGGTCGTGCGCCACTGCTCGTGCGCACTTATCAATTAATTTCCGAGTTCTGTTTGTTGTAGTGCGCACGACCATCACCTCCAGTGCGCACGACCACCGGTCGTGCGCGACTGGTCGTGCGAACATTATCTTCTATAAATTCCGTTTCTTGCAGGTTCTACCCAGACAGGCGCACGATCACAGGATTCTAGTGCGCACGACCACTGGTCGTGCGCCAATGACCGTGCGCGCTGTTTAATTCAGCGCCTAAATAATGACCTGATCGCGAATTAGGTCGGGATTACGCATTTGGACTCCGTTCAGTCCGCCGTTTTCGCCATTTCCAGAGGTTTTTCACCCCCTAGGCCTCCTCCATCATCCAAGGGCTTGAAAGAAGAGATTCTACACTCATTTTGATCGCTAAGGAAGAAGTTCTTCGCACTATACGTGACCGAATGGTAAATCGCTGGAGAAGACGGGTCCATTGGGAGTTGTGACAGCCCTCCTCTACCCCGGACGCAGTTGGGACCGAGCTAGGACGCGGATTGACAACCCGGTGCTTCCTACCGTGAATCTACAACGAGACTCCGGATTCGGTCGTATCTCTTGCCTTTTTCTTCTACTTATGTGGTTGTATTTGTTTGTACTCTCTTTATCTTGATGATGAACGCTATGAACTATGTTAGTATTGTTAATTTCATGTCTATGAAATCATTTTGTTCATTTGTGTTAATGAGGTGCGCCCCCATCAATTTTCCGCTCCACCACCATGTCCGGCGCCGCACTAGCAATTGCTAGTGGTGTGCTTGTCGAAGAGGTGCTTGCGACCCTCAATCCGTAAGCCTTCTCGTCCATCCGCCCTTTCGACGCAGCGCGCTCAAGGACTGCCTAGTTTCCATCCCGCCGACCGAAGCAATGCATAGCGGCATTGCATAGGAGTAGGCGTAGTTTTTACTTTTGTTTGCAAACCTCAAAGCCCCTTTCGTTCGCATTCCACCTACCGCCGGACTTCGATCTCAAGTCCTTCCTCGATAATAAACTCCACCTTACTGTGTTCCTCAAGAGACCGACAATCGGTGATTTTCCCCATTTTTATTACTTGCGCGACCGGTGCACTTGCCGACACGCATCAAGTTTTTGGCGCCGTTGCCGGGGAATGCAGGCGTGTTTCGTCTTGTGTTGTGAGTTTCATTATACGAGCAGTTGTTTTTGATTTTCTTTGTTTTTCTTTTTGTTTGCGACAGTGCATGCAGAGACAAGCCGCAGGGGAGCTAGTACCCTTCGATCCTGAGATTGAATGGACCGCTCGCGCACGAAGGCGCGCGGAGGCCGTACAAGCGGCAATGGGTGATCAGGTAGACCCAAATGATGGTGATGCAAGAGCGCCCGGCGTGGGGCAACATCAGCCTGGAGACGAGCAGGAGGCAGCTAGGCCTCGACCCCGCACGATGAGGGACTACACCACTCCAACTGCTGGGAGTGTGTATCCAGGTTTTGGGCCCAATATTATGAATAATCAGTTTGAGATCAAGCCAGCGATCTTAAACATCATCCGGAACAACGCTCAGTTCTCGGGGTTGGCCAGCGAAGATCCGCATCTGCATCTGGCGGAGTTTTCTGATATTTGCGGAACCTTCCGCTACGCAGGGATTGCTGACGACACGGTCAAGCTTAGACTGTTTCCCTTTTCACTCCGCGACAAAGCAAAGGTGTGGCTCCACTCCATTCCGCCCGGGACTGCTGCAACTTGGGATGCCCTCGCATCCAAGTTCCTTGCTAAATTCCACCCTGTGGATAAGATTGTAAGCTTGCGGCGGGAGATCGCCACATTTCGCCAACTTGACCAAGAGACCCTTGCTGAAGCTTGGGAGCGCCTCAACGATCTCCTTCGCCGTTGCCCTGGCCACGAGCTCCAACCATGGAATGTGGTTGAATTTTTCTACTTTGCGTTCGAGCCCAACTACAGGGCAATGATCGATGATGCGGCGGGTGGCACCTTGATGAACCACACCCCTGAGGAAGCCCTTCGAATTCTGCGCGACACTGCCTCCCACAGTACATTCTGGACTACAGGGAGAAATGCTCCAAGAGGCGGCCGAGGTCTTTTCATGGTCGACTCTCTCCCCTCTCCATCCGTGACTGCTGCTGTCATTACCTGCGAGGGATGTGGAGGCGGAGGCCACCACGCGTATGAGTGTTCGGGGAACAACGTGGCAGGTGACTTCGCACACTTGAACTTGAACGAATCTGTTAATTATGTAGGAAATCAGCCTAGGGGGCGCCTTTCAATAATGCTTATAATCCGGGAGCGAGAAGTCACCCGAACTTCTCGTGGAATCCGAACACACCTGGCCAACGATGGGCACCGGGGCAGCATCAAAACGATGCTTACGCCTCCGGGAGCCAACCGAGGCCACCACACCCGGACTATAATCAAGCACCCCCTACTCAAAAAAAGAGTAATCTAGAAGAGATGATGGAGAAATTCATGCAAGTAGCTAATTCAAATATGGTAAGTCAAACTGCATCCATGCGAAACCTGGAAACGCAGTTGGGCCAATTGGCCCAAGTGCTAACCGAGCGATCGCAGGGGACCCTTCCCAGCAACACGGAGAAGAACCCAATTGATCAGGGGAAAAGTCTTGGGGATGTGGTAGAGGTTGAACCGAGTGAGCTGGTAATTTCTTGTGCCATCAATAAGGTTGAAACAAAAGCTTTATGCGATTCCGGTTCCTCCCGCAACGTCATTGCACTGCAAGATGTTGCGAAATTACAACTTGAGATGAACACGGAGGAAAGGAAATCGCTTATTCTCGCTAACGGCACTATTATCCAATCTGAGGGGGAAGTGAGAAATGTGGAAGTAATAGTTGAGGGTACGACTGTGGTCGCGGACTTTCAGGTGTTGGGCCCCCAGGAAAATCAATCCATTCCTATCTTGGGCGTGCCGTTCTTGAAAGAGAGCGGCGCAACCCTTGACTTCGCTATGGGGTGTGTTCTCCTGCTTAACAAGGCGCTGCAGCCCACTCGCCTCGAAGCTACAGCTGACACATCCACTCCTCCCCCTCTCGTGATTTCTGATGAATTTCTAAGCTGTGCAGGAAAGATACATGATCAAGAAACAAGTGAAGGAGGAAAGGAGGAGCTCCAATCAGATGAGGAAGAAGAGGTTGACTTCCGGAAAGAGTTCGACTCCGAGAAGGAGGAAGACTGCAGTTCGGGAAACGTTGACTTGGATCTAGTTAGGGATGCTGATTATTTATCTTCTTGTGGTGAATCTTGTAATAAACTATCTAAGCGCTCCATCTCCTGGGCCGATCCGGTGGTCACCGCGATACCGGAGGTGACGCCACCCGCCACTAAGGCGGAAAATTCTGAAAACTTTCAACGGTGGCAGTCTCCGACTGTCACCAAACTTAAAAAGGAAAAACTTCTGCGCGACGCTCGTGCTGCCGCTCTTCGTGGCAAGGTGGCGGAGGTTAGGGGAGCATTGGGTAGTACCAGTGCTGGCCCTAAAGCCTTCACCTCCCGCCTACGTGCTACGGGAGAAGCGCACCATAAGAGCGCTTTTAGCTGATTTGTGTTTAGTTGATGTGGTGAACTGCTTCTGAATATTTCTCTTTTAATTCCTGCACTCTTTTTAAACAATGCTAATACAGGTATTTGGTCCAGCTTAAGGACGTTAAATGAAAGCGCTCCTGGGAGACAACCCAGATTTCCTGATTTCGTATTTCTCCTTATCTAACTTCTTTTAGTTCAGCTTTTGCATTTGCTTGTGTTGCTTTGAGTTTTGTGCTTGCAGGTCTTGTGTTCGATGGTGCGGATGCTGCGGACTATTCGTGATCATAAACGCCAATCGTCTGGTATGCTCATTTCTGAGCATGGGGTAACACTTCCTCCCTTCTTTTAGCTTCAAATTTCTAGATATATCGTTTAGCTTAAGTCTGGGGGAGCGGTTGTTGTTACCCACTGTGCACGAGTTGCACCGCATACTAGAAGGTTGTATCTTTATTTATCCTAGTCATTATTTTTGTTTTTCATGCTTCACACACCACTTCACCCACTTGAGTGCGTGTTTATCTTTTTGTCATTGTTCCGTTTAAACTATTTTGGTCGGAATGTGAAATAGATCGTTAACGTAGGAATTATTATTTGGAGTGCGATGTTGACTCATGTAGTGTTCTAGTCACTTCGCATATTATGGTAGAATTTGAGTAGAACTAGATTTTCTCTATGCATCTAATTTATGTTTAGTATTTCTGCGTAAATCTAGATTTAATATACTCAAGTGGTGAATTCGCATGAAATTGACGATAACCCGGTGTTGTGTGTGTGCGATTACTAGTCGTGTGTTGCTCGAGTCGGGAGGAAGGTTTACCTTTCTCGTGGGCTAAGAACTTGCCCCAAGCGACTCTCGAAGCATGGGTGAGAGCGACTTGTCGAGTCAAGCATGATGTAGGCCACCCTTTGGCTAGTTTGAGCTTTGTTATTCCATGTCCATTTCATTCACCTTTGCAAGCCTATTTTGTGCCTACCAATCCTTTGTTCAGCTCCTCTTCATCCACCAAAGCCTGAAGCCTATCCCACGCCCGCAACCAAATTGTTTTTAACTGCGCTCATAATTCTAAACTTGTGTGGAGTGTGGAAACATTGTGTTATGATGGGAAAATAACGTCCATCTGTTGATGTTGAACCAACCGGGGGTTACATAAAAGAAGTAAAATATGTAAAAGAAAAAAAAAAGAGTATTTTGAAAAAAAATCCTCCCGAGCTAAAAACAGAAAATCTGTTGGTATTGGTGAAGTAGGCCGTGTGCACACCTGGTTTTCATGATAAGTCTGGGGGTGTGTCACACGAGCATAGTTTGTTGGTCTTGTGTGGTGCAGCGTTCTGTTAGCTCACTTGGGTTGCGTAGCCACCGCGTTTAACTTTGAATATCATACCGTAACCTAAGCCCCGTTCTAATCCTATAAGTCCTACTGATTTGATTTGCGAGTTTGCTAGCGCCGTGGAGAGAGTGTGACCGGGCAAGCGTATGGTTCACGACGGTGATGGATTTCAGCGGAGTTATTCCTAAGCTCCGATCTTTTGCAACACCCGCCTCAGTGTCTCGTCACTTTCATACCGGGCATGATCGTCAAATTCTTAGTAATTCACCAACTGAGTATAACTAAATCTTTAATTACGCTTTAATACTTATGTAAATTAGTTAGCATAGTTAAACTCTCCTTCTACTAGAATCTCTACTCGCATGCGTTGTTACTTCGCGCCGTACTCCCTTGTGTAATTCTCTATGTTAATTATCGTTTTCACGCTCCGCCGGATTCGTTTGCTCGGGACGCGCAAACAGTTAAGTCTGGGGGTGTGATGAGTCCTGATCATATACACATTTATGGACTCATCCGGGCCGTTATTTAGTCAATTCTCCGCACTTTAGCCTTGTTATAGTTTATATTTGATAATCCACGCTAGGTGCACATCTAGGCCCACTTTGGTGTGATTTTCGTGCTTATTGTCATTAATAGTGTTCATGTGCTGTTAAGTGCCACTTTCAGTGGCTAGATCTGTGGTTGTGCGGGAATAGGAGTCGTGCAAGTGTTCCCGGTGCAATTCTGCACAGGAACACTGCGCACGATCGCCGGTTCTATTGCGCACGACCACTGGTCGTGCGCCACTGATCGTGTGCACTTAACCCTTTTTCACGAGTTCTGTTTGGTGCAGTGCGCACGACCACCAACGCCAGTGCGCACGACCACCGGTCGTGCGCCACTGCTCGTGCGCACTTATCATTTAATTTCCGAGTTCTGTTTGCTGTAGTGCGCACGACCATCAACTCCAGTGCGCACGACCACCGGTCGTGCGCCACTGGTCGTGCGAACATTTTATTTTATAATTTCGTATCTTGCAGGTTCCACCCAGGCAGTGCGCACGATCGCAGAATTCCAGTGCGCACGACCACTGGTCGTGCGCCAATGACCATGCGCAGTATTTAATCCAGCGCCTATTTAAACGCCTGTTGCAATTTTAGGGCAATCGATCACTGGCGGGAGCGGGATTCCTGTTCCGTACGCTGCCGATTTCCACCGTGGGACGCCTCCACTTCATCTTCTACGCAAGGGGAAGCCTCCTCCACCCATTCCAAGACTTCCTCCATTGTCTGTGAGTGTTCTCCATCGTCCGCAAGCCTCCAAGCAACCATTCTCTCATTCCGCCCGGTGAGAAGAAGAAGGAACCTGAAGTCGAAGACGATGGAGCTACGTAGGGAGATCGTGACAGCTCTCTACGCCGGAAGCATAGTCCGCCCGAGTCCGGAGGTAGCCCGACAACCTACCATTCCGGCCGTGAACGGCCGCTAGTCTTCACCATCGGTTATTTCTTTCCTCTTTACTCCATTGTACTCTTTGAACCGTGCAATACTCGAATATTGTGATGTTTATTTTGATGGAAATGAATATTTCTTTGTTGTTCTTCATGGTTTTGTGGTGATTCATTCCGCTTTCTCTCACTCACTCGCGCACGCACGCAAGGTGTTTGATCCGCGTTAGCAAGAGCTAACGGCGGTTGTGAAGAGGTGTTTGCGACCCTCACCCTCTCGCACTTGAGTTCACTTCATCCGCCTCACGAAGCACGGCATCGCGGTCGTTGCATCCACCTCACTTTGCGAAGCGGTGTTTTCGACCCGCATCTCTTTTGTTGTTGATAAGATTAGGAAAACCAACCAAAAGCCCCATCTTTGTGTTTGTTGAACGCTTGTGTAACAATAATCACTGCGCGATTCGTTCACCCATCCTGCATTCCTCAAGAGACCGACATCCGGGGAATTTATTCTCCACAATTATTACTTGACAGCGACCGGTGCACTTGCCGACACGCATCAAGTTTTTGGCGCCGTTGCCGACACGCATTATGTTTAGTATTTCTGCGTAAATTTATATTTAATATACTCAAGTGGTGAATTTGTATGAAATTGACGATAACCCGGTGTTGTGTGTGTACGAGTGCTAGTCGTGTGTTGCTCGAGTCAGGAGGAAGGTTTACCTTTCTCGTGGGCTAAGAACTTGCCCCAAGCGACTCTCGAAGCATGGGTGAGAGCGACTCGTCGAGTTAAACATGATGTAGGCCACCCTTTGGCTAGTTTGAGCTTTGTTATTCCATGTCCATTTCGTTCACCGTTGCAAGCCAAATTTGTGCCTACCAATCCTTTGTTCAGCTCCTCTTCATCAACCAAAGCCTGAAGCCTATCCTACCCCCGCGACCAAATTGTTTTAAACTACGCTCATAATTCTCAACTTGTGTGGTGTGTGGAATCCTTGTGTTATGAAGAGAAAATAAAGTCTATCTGCTGATTTTGAACCAACCGGAGGATACATAAAAGAAGTAAAATATGTTAAAAGAAGAAAAAAAGAGCATTTTGAAAAAAAAAAATCCTTCCGAGCTAAAAAAAAAAAGACAATCTGTTGGTATTTGTGAAGTAGGCCGTGTGCACACCTGGTTTTCATGATAAGTCTGGGGGTGTGTCACACGAGCTTAGTTGTTGGTCTTGCGTGGTGCAGCGTTCCGTTAGCTCACTTGGGTTGCATAGCCGCCGTGTTTAACTTTGAATATCATACCGTAACCTAAGCCCCGTTTTAATCCTATAAGTCCTACTGATTTGATTTGCGAGTTTGCTAGCGCCGTGGAGAGAGTGTGATTGGGCAAGCGTAGGGTTCACGACGTTGATGGATTTCAGCGGAGTTATTCCTAGGCCCCGATCTTTTGCAACACCCGCCTCAGTATCTTGTCACTTTCACACCGGGCATGATCGTCAAATTCTTCATAATTCTCCAACTGAGTATAACTAAATCTTTACACATTAGTGGCTAAATACTAATGTACACATTTATGGACTCATCCGGGCCGTTTATTTAGTCATTTCTCCGCACTTTAGCCTTGTTATAGCTTATATTTGATAATCCATGCTAGGTGCACATCTAGGCCCACTTTGGTGTGATTTTCGTGCTTATTGTCATTAGTAGTGTTCATGTGCTGTTAAGTGCCACTTTCAGTGGCTAGATCTGTGGTTATGCGGGAATAGGAGTCGTGCAGGTATTCCCGGTGCAATTCTGCACAGGAACACTGCGCACGATCACCGGTTCTATTCCGCACGACCACTGGTCGTGCGCCACTGATCGTGTGCAGTTAACCCTTTTTCACGAGTTCTGTTTGGTGCAGTGCGCACGAACACCAACGCCAGTGCGCACGACCACCGGTCGTGCGCCACTGCACGTGCGCACTTATCATTTAATTTCCGAGTTCTGTTTGCTGTAGTGCGCACGACCATCAACTCCAGTGCGCACGACCACCGGTCGTGCGCGACTGGTCGTGCGAACATTATCTTCTATAAATTCCATTTCTTGCAGGTTCTACCCAGACAGGCGCACGATCACAGGATTCTAGTGCGCACGACCACTGGTCGTGCGCCATTGACCGTGCGCGCTGTTTAATTCAGCGCCTATATAATGACCTGATCGCGAATTAGGTCGGGATTACGCATTTGGACTCCGTTCAGTCCGCCGTTTTTGCCATTTCCAGAGGTTTTTCACCCCCTAGGCCTCCTCCATCATCCAAGGGCTTGAAAGAAGAGATTCTACACTCATTTTGATCGCTAAGGAAGAAGTTCTTCGCACTAGACGTGACCGGATGGTAAATCGCTGGAGAAGACGGGTCCATTGGGAGTTGTGACAGCCCTCCTCTACCCCGGACGCAGTTGGGACCGAGCTAGGACGCGGATTGACAACCCGGTGCTTCCTACCGTGAATCTACAACGAGACTCCGGATTCGGTCGTATCTCTTGCCTTTTTCTTCTACTTATGTGGTTGTATTTGTTTGTACTCTCTTTATCTTGATGATGAACGCTATGAACTATGTTAGTATTGTTAATTTCATGTCTATGAAATCATTTTGTTCATTTGTGTTAATGAGGTGCGCCCCCATCGATTTTCCGCTCCACCACCATGTCCGGCGCCGCACTAGCAATTGCTAGTGGTGTGCTTGTCGAAGAGGTGCTTGCGACCCTCAATCCGTAAGCCTTCTCGTCCATCCGCCCTTTCGACGCAGCGCGCTCAAGGCCTGCCTAGTTTCCATCCCGCCGACCGAAGCATTGCATAGCAGCATTGCATAGGAGTAGGCGTAGTTTTTACTTTTGTTTGCAAACCTCAAAGCCCCTTTCGTTCGCATTCCACCTACCGCCGGACTTCGATCTCAAGTCCTTCCTCGATAATAAACTCCACCTTACTGTGTTCCTCAAGAGACCGACACTCGGGGATTTTCCCCATTTTTATTACTTGCGCGACTGGTGCACTTGCCGACACGCATCAGGCCCCGGGCAAATAAAGATGCTTACAAGAAGTATTAAGAAGATTCTCTGGATGTTGAATGCCTCATGCTTGCTACCAAGACCTCTGAGCTTCAGAAGCAACATGAGAGCATGTGTGGTCAAGAGATTATTGAGCACCTCAAGAAAATGTTCGAGGAGAAAGGTCGACAAGGGAGGTTCGATATATCCAAGGCGTTGTTTCAATGCAAGATATGAGCTCGAGATCCAGTAGGGACTCATGTACTCAAGATGATTGGGTACATCGAGAAACTTGAAAGACTGGGTTTGTTGGAACATGTGTTCTGCATCTCTTTAGTTTGACAATACAAAATCTCATACTGTATTTGATCATATCTTACGTATAGTGTGCAGGTTTACAGGTGTGAAGACGTCGAGAACTCTACTCTTTCTGGCCTAACGCAGGGAGCTAGACCTAACGCCGGCGCTAGCGATATCGACGAGACTTGCTATCGACGTGAAGGAAAATATCGACGTGAAGACTTATGTCGTTGAGATGATATCGTCGAGAAGACTACCTCCGCGCAGTAACTTACCGCGGGGGCTAGCTATGTCGACGAGACGACCAGCATCGACTTGAGCCATGGCGTCGAGACGAATGCGTCGAGATGATATCGACGTGAATGCTACCGCGAGCGCTAGCTTACCGCCGTGCGGTAGCTCTATCGACGAGAAGATCACGTCGATTTGATGCTCTGTTGTCGTCGAGAAGGATTCGACGTGACTACTACCGCGAAGCGCTAAGCCAACCGCGGCGCGCTATCCAAAGACAATAAGAGAATGTTTTCCAGCACCTTCCTGATTTGGCGTTGGACAGCTGGCAACAGCAAGTAAAGACGATACCGTCACGCGGTAACTCTGCCGCCGGCGGTAACTTAAAAGAATCAGCTATAAAAGGTCTCGATTCTTTTCCTAAAAAGGAGACACACTTACGAGAATAGGGTTCCTCAGCCGCCTCTGGTGCAGTGAACCACCGTTTCCTTGCAAGGAAAAGAGAACTATCTCCCTCCCGCTCAAATTTGAAGATCTCCGAAGAGTAAATTCTACAATGACCATCCGCTGCTGATCAAGTGCAAGAGAAATGATATTCAGAAGCACCGATCGCTCACCACTCTACGGAGAATATTGGTTTTTGACGGAGCAATAGTATTTTTCCTCTTTCTTATTCATTCTTTCATTTTTCTCTTTATTCTTAAGTAAAAGAAAATCGATCAGGGAGGTCGTCGGAATCCGGGGAGGATTCCATAGGAAATAGTCCTGGGAGGACGTGTGGATCTGGGAGATCTAGTGGGGCTCTAAGACCCTTTTTGGGAGGAAGGTGAAGAGCGGCTCGAAGACCTTTCCTAGGAGGAAAGGGAGAGAGCCAACCGGTCCTTGGTTTAGGGTCGGTATAGAAAATCTAAGGTGGTCATATTCATCGCCTCCGATCTCCGATGTCATGGAGATCTAAGTTTTTTTATGAGTCCAATTTATATAGTGACTTTAGGACTCATCTGGGCTAGTTTTCACGCACTTGCACTTCATTTTTTAGTTCTTAATTGCTTATATTTTACTTGTTCGCGCTTTCACTTTAAGTGCATTGTTTAGGCCCGTGGTGGTGTGCAATTGCGCACTATTTTGTTGGGGGCAAACACATTGTGCTTCCCATTCCTTTTCTGTTATTATACTTATGCTGGAGGTGTGTTCCCAGCGTGTGGTTTTGTTGTGCAGGTGGGAAGATCATCCATATTGCCCAGAATTCATCCTGTATGAATCGCACGGTCATGCGTTTACTTGACGCACGGTCGGCTGCGGTCGTGCGCTATGATCGGCTGGTCAATATGGTGATCTGCCCCGCTCGTGCATTTTCTTCACGCACGGTTGGTCTCAACCGTGCGCGAACAAAACGCACGGCCTCCTGTTCTTTGCCGGATTCTGAGGTTTCTGAATTTGCCCGTGCGTTTTTACACACGGTCGGCTTCGACCGTGCGTGAGTAAAATGCACGGGCGCGCCTGCTTCGTTTTTCTGGCCTTTGTTCTCGATTAATATCGCACGGTTCACGCACGGTTGTGCGTTCGACCGTGCGTGACCAAATTTCTGATTGTTTTCTATAAAAGCGCAGATTTCCGCCCTAATCGGATCGATCTTCTTTCCCGCGCCCAAGAGCTCCAGTTTCACCCTTTTTCTCCGCTCCATCACCGCCCACCTTCGGGAGGAGCTCCGACCGCCATTCTCTTGCAAATCTCAAGCCGGAGCATCCTCTAGGCCTCCTCCATTGTTCGTGCACCTCCAAAGCTCCATTTTGAGGGATTCTGTGCTGCACTTGTGAGGTTCTCCGGTGAGATCATGGCCAAAGAAGATTGACGGAGAAGACGGGTATAATAGAAGAAGGTGACAGCTCTTCCGGACCCCGGACAGCAGTTGGAGCCCAGCTCGGACAAGGATTGACAACCCTAGATTTCGGTCGTGAACCTCCGATGAGTCTCCGTGCTTTGGTTGTAATCTCAACCCCCTTTATATTGTAGTGCTATTTTCATTTATCTTTTGGGTGTATGAACAATGTTTGGTAAACCTTGTTATGCTATTTAATATTCCATGTCTATGTGAAATTGTTATGTATGGTTTATGCAAGTGAGGAGCGCCCCATTCCATTCTCCATCCCGCCTTCATGTTCGTGTGCCACACTAGCAATTGCTAGTGGCGTGCTTGTTGACGAGGTGCTTGCGACCCTCATTCCGCCGGTGTGACCCACTCCATCTGCAAGCCTACGCTTTCATCCGCCAAGCGAAGCGGTGCATAGCAGCCCGTGTAATCCATCCGCCTAGCTAAGAGGTGCTAACGGCCCTCAAGACCTTTCCGCCAGTGCGAACCACCTCATCCGCAAGCCTACTCACCCATCCGCCTAGCGAAGCAGTGCATCGTGGCCTGCGTAGTCTCCATCCCGCGAAGCGAAGCAGCGCATAGCGGCCTGCATAGGAGTACTTGATTTAGTTGTTTTGCTTTATTTTCCACAATCCAAACCAAGCCTCCCGCAATCCATCCGACCTTAAGGACTACAATCTCAAGTCCTTCCTCGATAGATAACTCCACCTTACTGTGTTCCATTGAGATTCGATACTTGGGGATTTACTTCCTCATATTATTACTTGACAACGACCGGTTCATTGCCGTTTCATGCCACAGTCTAGCTACCGCCTATAGCGATGTGCGAGATTTGCGCATCAAGTTTTCGGCGCCATTGCCGGGGAACAGAAGATAGAAGTTCGTCCTGCTTCTTAAGAGAGTCAAAATCCTTGATGATCTCGCTCACAGTCATGCTATGTGCAGAGGTAGAAACCTGATCGCCCGGCTTGGGGGAAGGAGTTATCAGCCCCTCAGAGACTTCTCTTTCATGTGTCTTGTTTTGAAGGTTGCCCGCTCCCGGTTTCCTTGAGGCCGCTCTATTCTTGGCCTTCAGACTCTTGGCTTTTTTCAAGATCCTTTCTATTGTCGTCTCGGCCCTCTTCCTCTTCTTAGCCAATTCCTGGTCGGCTTGTGGCGAACGGTTAGGACTGTCCTCGACATTACCACCAGCACCGAGCTTTGCGGTTCGGTCGGCTTGGGAGAGTCAACCGCCTCTTCTCCATCACTCATCTTCAGATGAAATACCCCATAAGGAGTGACCTCTACAATAAAAGAATCGGCGGCAGCGGCCTCTGAATGAACATTTTCAAAATTCGCCTAGAAAGAGCAGGCGGATCAGCTGGGGGCGGGCTTCACCTTTGGTTGACAAATCGTCTACTAGTACAAGGGCCAGGTCGGTCGGCTTCCGCACAGAAGCGATAGTGATGGTCACGTCAACTTTTTCAGCTTGATGAGGCTTCTTCCTCTTCTTCTTCTCCTTCGAGCGGTCTCCCTCGCGGTCTTTACTCTTCTTTTGGCAGCCTTCAAACTCAGCCATAGATTTACCATCTTAATTGGGATAGTTAGCCGGAGGGTTCTAACCGCAAGAGCCGAGTAGTGACCCGTGGTAGCGCTGCAATTATACAGAAAAGGAAGCTTCCGAAACATTTTATAAACTTCGAGGCAAGGTCGGTGCGGTCTCCGGCTAGAACTAATATTTTCGAAATTTCTTCGAGATTTGAAAATACGTGGGTATTATGTTTACCCAGAAGACCACTTCCGAATAGTACTTCTCGCAGACCGGGCGGTCTAATGAGGCAAGTCGCCCGGTTCGGATTCAACAAGGTCCATCAGCCCAGCCAGTACAAACCGGGCGGTCTGATAGAATTCAGGCCGCTTGCAAGGATTGAAGACTGTCAAGGCTCAAGTCCAGAAGGCAAGCCGCGGTCTCAGGTCAGAGGCCGCCCGGGTTGCACCATTGCCTTGATCGCAGCGTCTTTGGTCTCCGACCAGGACAGATCGGAAGCGCAAGCCGCCAAGACCGCGCGGTTTCTTTCTTTTCTCCTTTCTGTATCCCGTCACCTCCTGCCCGATTCTCCTGTACCCGGGCAGGCGGTTATTTTATCCCTGCCCATTTGGGCAGGCCCCCGAGCCTATAAATAGGGGGCGGTGATGTTCCCAAGGCATGCACACTCGAATCCTGGAGCTCGCTTGTAAGAGCTGCGGTCTCGAGTTCACTGTCTTGCGACCTGTCTGACCGGCCGGCTTCTCCTTTCCTGGTTTTGTAACCCGCTGTAATCTTTTCACTTAAATCAAAGGAAAGCCCGTCACAGGAGTGACATTTGCCGTGACGGGCGAATTCTGGCCTCGACCGCTGCCAGCGGTCTAATTTTTTCTAGTCAAATAGTAACTGACAGCCCGCAACCTCCGTTTTCCTTTGGAGGTGCATTTCCGGATTCAACACTTAACAACAAAACATTTCCCTCTAATCCGTATTCCTCAAGAGATCGTTACTTGGGAACTCACTCTCATTGTATATTACTTGTACGACCGGTGCACTTGTCAAGATAGCATAAACGACATCAGTAGTACCTTCTTCAGCATTGATGTCCAATACTCCAACTCTGACATCTTCGATAGCATCTCTTTTAGCAGCAACACCACCTACAATACAGTCATCATCTTCAGCAGTACCATCCTCAGTTCTATCGACAGCTTTAGCGGCCTACGAGTTCAGGACACCCTCAGAGCTACGGGGTTTCACCTCATCTTCAGACGAGAACACGCTCATTTTCATTCACGGAGAAGAATGCTTTCAAGGCGGTGGGAGTTGATAGGGAGCAGCCCGCCCGACCGTTCGAATCTCACGATGATCTCGGGCACAGTGACGATCGAGACCGCTCGTTTTGAGTGGATCGCCAATCGTAGCATTAGTTGTTCTTTTCGTTTTTCATTTTGAGTTGTATATTTATTTATTTTTAAGTCGCAACGATCAACCAATCATAGTCGTCCATTGCCCCCTAGTGTCTATATATTGAGGGTAAAGGCTCTCATTTTGGGCATTGAAGATTGGAGCATAGAAGCCTAATCTTTGGACACTTCGGTGTCGAAGCTGACCCCCGGGTGTGAAGTTCGGATTCCTATTCTCCATATCTGTGAGTTACCTTCTCCCCCCTCCTCCCCCACCCTCCCTTGTTGTCCACCATCCCCTCCCCTCTCCTACCACAAAACAGTCGGCCCCCCTTCAAATCCCCTCCCAATCTACTGCAAGCCACGTCCAATTCCATCCCAATATCCACCCCATAACAGCCCCTACCTCCACCTTTCAGTTTCTCCCCTACCAGCCCACTGCCGCTGTTGAATCCAAAATTGCACCTCCACGATCTACTCGAGGGAATTGGGGGAAAAGGAGGCCGCGAGCAGCTGGTTACTTGGGTCGCGAGTGAAGAGGGGAGAAGAAGAGAGGGCCGCTAGCTTGCGGCGAGGCCAGACTTCGCCCGTCGCGGCAAAAGCCACTCCTGCGACGGGCTTTCCCTTTATTCAATAATCTGTCTTACAACTTGCCACTTTTAATACATGGAAATGAAATGAGTACAAGAGGATGACAGGTAAGAAAAACAAGTCGCCCAGGATGTTTTGTTGAGGCCGCCCGGCCTGTTTGTTGAGGTCGCCCGGGCTGCTTTTCTGAGGCCGCCCGGCCTGGCCGCTGTTAGGTGCGGTCTGGCTGTTTCTAGCCGCTAGTTTTGCCCCCAACTTGCCTGTCCCTTGTTCATGGTCGAGGGTCCTATTTATAGGCTCTGGGTCGATGTCGTCACCTCCGGTGAGCCGGTGACTGGATCCCTACCCCGCGCGGTCTAAAGGAAGAGGCCGTCCGGCTTGGCGGCCTGACGGCGGAGGCCGCCCCTGCTGGGCGGTCTGACGGTGGAGGCCGCCCCCTGCTGGGCGGCCTGAAGGAGGAGGCCGCCCCCTGCTGGGCGGCGTGACGGAGGAGGCCGCCCCCTGCCGGGCGGCCTGACGGAGGAGGCCGCCCCCTGCCGGGCGGCCTGATGGAGGAGGTCGCCCCCTGCTGGGCGGCCTGAAGGAGGCCACACGCCTTGAGCGGTCTGAAGGAGGAGGTCGCCCCTTCTTACCATTCTGGGCGCGTCATGTATAAAAACGTCGCGAAAAATGCCTCCTCGGGGAGGATCGCCGATTTCTGGGTAAACATAATCCCCACACTTTTTCAAGTTCCATAAAGAACTTCGAAAAAGTAGAACTTACCCACGAAAATCGCGATCCGTATTTCACAAATTGTCTTTCTTCTGCGAGGGAGAAGAGTTAAGGCACTTATAAAAAGGAGAAGAGTCTTGCAAGTACCTGATCATGCTTTGCCAATATATGCTAATTTCTGCAAGGCAAAAGTTAGAGCATGCAGAAAGAGATAGGAACACTCGAGTACCTGGAGAGAACTCGCGATCACCTGCTAACCTCTGCAAAAGAAAACTTAAGCAGGTATTTTAATATAGCGCGAGTACATGAAGAGAGGGGCTAAAAAAGTGCTAATCTCTACAAAAGAGAAATCAAAGCAGGTGTAAAGCAAACTACAATGCGAGTACCTGAATAGAACTCGCGGACACCTGCAAATCTCTGCAAAAGAACTTAAAGCAGGCGAAAAGAATCTATAACGCGAGTACCTGAAGAGAACTCGTGAATACCTGCTAATCTCTGCAGAACAGAACATAAAGCAGGTATAAAACAATCTAATATGCGAGTACCTGAAGAGAACTCGCAAATACCTGCTAATCTCTGCAAAACAGAACATTAAGCAGGTATAAAACAATCTAATATGCGAGTACCTGAAGAGAACTCGCAAATACCTGCTAATCTCTGCAAAACAGAACATAAAGCAGGTATGAAATATAACATAACGCGAGTACCTGAAGAGAACTCGCGAACACCTGCTAATCTCTGTAAAAGAGAACTCAAAGAAGGTATGAAATATAACATAACGCGAGTACATGAAGAGAACTCGCGGACACCTGCTAATTTCTGTAAAAGAGAACTCAAAGCAGGTATAAAATAATCTATAACGCGAGTACCTGAAGAGAACTCGCGAATACCTGCTAATCTCTGCAAAAAGAGAACATAAAGCAGGTATAAAACAATCTATAATGCGAGTACCTTTAGAGAACTCGCGAACACCTGCTAATCTCTGCAAAAAGAGAACATAAAGCAAGTATAAAATAATCTATAACGTGAGTACCTAGAGAGAACTCGCGAACACCTGCTAATCTCTGCAAAAACAGAACTTAAAGCAGGTATGAAATATAATATGACGCGAGTACCTGAAGAGAACTCGCGAACACCTGCAAATCTCTGCAAAAGAGAACTTAAAAGCAGGTAAAAGAAACTATAACGCGAGTATCTGAAGAGAACCCGCAAATACCTGCTAATTTCTGCAAAAGAGAATTCAAGGCAGGTATAAAACATAGCACGAGTACCTGAAGAGAACTCGCGTACACCTGCAAATTTCTGTAAAAGTGAAATCAAAGCAGGTAAAAAACATAACGCGAGTACCTGAGGAGAACTCGCGAACACCTGCAATTCTCTGCAAAAGAGAATTCAAAGCAAGTATAAAACATAGCGCGAGTACCTGAAGAGAACTCGCGAATACCTGTTAATATCTGCAAAACAGAGCATAAATCAGGTATAAAACAATCTAATACGCGAGTACCTGAAGAGAACTCACGAATACCTGCTAATCTCTGCAAAACAGAACATAAAGCAGGTATAAAACAATCTAATATGCGAGTACCTGAAGAGAACTCGCTAATACCTGTTAATCTCTGCAAAAAAGGACATAAAGCAGGTATAAAATAATCTATTACGCGAGTACCTGAAGAGAACTCGCGAATACCTGCTAATCTCTGCAAAACAGAACATAAAGCAGGTATAAAATAATCTAATACGCGAGTACCTGAAGAGAACTCGCAAATACCTGCTAATCTCTGCAAAACAGAACATAAAGCAGGTATGAAATATAACATAACGCGAGTACCTGAAGAGAACTCGCGAACACCTGCTAATCTCTGCAAAAGAGAAATCAAAGCAGGTAAAAGAATCTATAACGCGAGTATCTGAAGAGAACCCGCGAATACCTGCTAATCTCTGCAAAACAGAACATAAAGCAGGTATAAAACAATCTAATACGCGAGTACCTGAAGAGAACTCGCGAATACCTGCTAATATCTGCAAAACAGAGCTTAAATCAGGTATAAAACAATCTAATACGCGAGTACCTGAAGAGAACTCGCAAATACCTGCTAATCTCTGCAAAACATAGCATAAATCAGGTATAAAACAATCTAATACGCGAGTACCTGAAGAGAACTCGCGAATACCTGCTAATCTCTGCAAAACAGAACATAAAACAGGTATAAAATAATCTAATACGCGAGTACCTGAAGAGAACTCGCGAATACCTGCTAATCTCTGCAAAACAGAACATAAAGCAGGTATAAAATAATCTAATACGCGAGTACCTGAAGAGAACTCGCAAATACCTGCTAATCTCTGCAAAACAGAGCATAAATCAGGTATAAAACAATCTAATACGCGAGTACCTGAAGAGAACTCGCGAATACCTGCTAATCTCTGCAAAACAGAACATAATGCAGGTATAAAACAATCTAATATGCGAGTACCTGAAGAGAACTCGCGAATACCTGCTAATCTCTGCAAAACAGAACATAAAGCAGGTATAAAATAATCTAATACGCAAGTACCTGAAGTGAACTCGCAAATACCTGCTAATCTCTGCAAAACAGAACATAAAGCAGGTATGAAATATAACATAACGCGAGTACCTGAAGAGAACTCGCGAACACCTGCTAATCTCTGCAAAAGAGAACTCAAAGCAGGTAAAAGAATCTATAACGCGAGTATCTGAAGAGAACCCGCGAATACCTGCTAATCTCTGCAAAACAGAACATAAAGCAGGTATAAAACAATCTAATATGCGAGTACCTGAAGAGAACTCGCAAATACCTGCTAATCTCTGCAAAACAGAACATAAAGCAGGTATAAAACAATCTAATACGCGAGTACCTGAAGAGAACTCGCAAATACCTGCTAATCTCTGCAAAACAGAGCATAAATCAGGTATAAAACAATCTAATACGCGAGTACCTGAAGAGAACTCGCGAATACCTGCTAATCTCTGCAAAACAGAACATAAAGCAGGTATAAAATAATCTAATACGCGAGTACCTGAAGAGAACTCGCGAATACCTGCTAATCTCTGCAAAACAGAACATAAAGCAGGTATAAAATAATCTAATACGCGAGTACCTGAAGAGAACTCGCAAATACCTGCTAATCTCTGCAAAACAGAACATAAAGCAGGTATGAAATATAACATAACGCGAGTACCTGAAGAGAACTCGCGAACACCTGCTAATCTCTGCAAAAGAGAACTCAAAGCAGGTAAAAGAATCTATAACGCGAGTATCTGAAGAGAACCCGCGAATACCTGCTAATCTCTGCAAAACAGAACATAAAGCAGGTATAAAACAATCTAATATGCGAGTACCTGAAGAGAACTCGCAAATACCTGCTAATCTCTGCAAAACAGAGCATAAATCAGGTATAAAACAATCTAATACGCGAGTACATGAAGAGAACTCGCGAATACCTGCTAATCTCTGCAAAACAGAACATAAAGCAGGTATAAAACAATCTAATATGCGAGTACCTGAAGAGAACTCGCAAATACCTGCTAATCTCTACAAAACAGAGCATAAATCAGGTATACAACAATCTAATACGCGAGTACCTGAAGAGAACTCGCGAATACCTGTTAATCTCTGCAAAACAGAACATAAAGCAGGTATAAAATAATCTAATACGCGAGTACCTGAAGAGAACTCGTGAATACCTGCTAATCTCTGCAAAACAGAACATAAAGCAGGTATAAAATAATCTAATACGTGAGTACCTGAAGAGAACTCGCAAATACCTGCTAATCTCTGCAAAACAGAACATAAAGCAGGTATGAAATATAACATAACGCGAGTACCTGAAGAGAACTCGCGAACACCTGCTAATCTCTGCAAAAGAGAACTCAAAGCAGGTAAAAGAATCTATAACGCGAGTATCTGAAGAGAACCCGCGAATACCTGCTAATCTCTGCAAAACAGAACATAAAGCAGGTATAAAACAATCTAATATGCGAGTACCTGAAGAGAACTCGCAAATACCTGCTAATCTCTGCAAAACAGAGCATAAATCAGGTATAAAACAATCTAATACGCGAGTACCTGAAGAGAACTCGCGAATACCTGCTAATCTCTGCAAAACAGAACATAAAGCAGGTATAAAACAATCTAATATGCGAGTACCTGAAGAGAACTCGCAAATACCTGCTAATCTCTGCAAAACAGAGCATAAATCAGGTATAAAACAATCTAATACGCGAGTACCTGAAGAGAACTCGCGAATACCTGCTAATCTCTGCAAAACAGAACATAAAGCAGGTATAAAACAATCTAATATGCGAGTACCTGAAGAGAACTCGCAAATACCTGTTAATCTCTGCAAAAAAGGACATAAAGCAGGTATAAAATAATCTAATACGCGAGTACCTGAAGAGAACTCGCGAATACCTGCTAATCTATGCAAAACAGAACATAAAGCAGGTATAAAATAATCTAATACGCGAGTACCTGAAGAGAACTCGCAAATAACTGCTAATCTCTGCAAAACAGAACATAAAGCAGGTATGAAATATAACATAACGCGAGTACCTGAAGAGAACTCGCGAACACCTGCTAATCTCTGCAAAAGAGAACTCAAAGCAGGTAAAAGAATCTATAACGCGAGTATCTGAAGAGAACCCGCGAATACCTGCTAATCTCTGCAAAACAGAACATAAAGCAGGTATAAAACAATCTAATATGCGAGTACCTGAAGGGAACTCGCAAATACCTGCTAATCTCTGCAAAACAGAACATAAAGCAGGTATAAAACAATCTAATATGCGAGTACCTGAAGAGAACTCGCAAATACCTGCAAATCTCTGCAAAAGAGAACTTAAAAGCAGGTAAAAGAATCTATAACACACTGCTAATTTCTGCAAAAGAGAATTCAAGGCAGGTATAAAACATAGCGCGAGTACCTGAAGAGAACTCGCGAACACCTGCAAATTTCTGTAAAAGTGAAATCAAAGCAGGTAAAAAACATAACGCGAGTACCTGAAGAGAACTCGCGAATACCTGCTAATCTCTTCAAAACAGAACATAAAGCAGGTATAAAATAATCTAATACGCAAGTACCTGAAGAGAACCCGCGAATACCTGCTAATCTCTGCAAAACAGAACATAAAGCAGGTATAAATGAATTCATAACTGTTAGCCTTTGCTATTTTACTTACTTGTGGATATTCATATGCGATCTTCTGTTTTTAGCGTTAATCCTTATAAAACTTCAAATCCTTTATGAAAAACCTCCAGGGAAAAGAAAAGATATCTCCAAAAGAATAATTGTCCAGTTATCATGAAATGTTGCCCTGACGGTTTATCATTTTAGTTCAAAAGTAGATCCTGATTGGCTCAGTGAAGATGAATCGCGGGCTGAAACTGCCAGAGATTATATCTTCATAAGCTCTGATTGTCCAGAGGATTAATAAGTCCATTTCCCGACTATTAGAGTGAAAGCCTTGACTCGATTAACTCGAGTCGGTTATACTGCCTTGTTGCTTCCTGTAATAGCCCGCTTTCCAGCTTTGAAGCCAGATATATCCCACTTGGCTAGCATATTATGCAGCCATTTTTCATAACCTGTAGTACTCTTTCAAACCGACCGGCTTGATAGATGAAACCGCCTGGTCTAAAAGTTTTTCAACTTTTAAATGACCAAGTGGGCCAATATTTGTACCTGTTAGATACTGCTTTCTCCAAATGATCAAGGATCATAAGAGAGATAATTTTCCTGTAAGGAAAAAGGAATGGCTACAGACTCAGATGACCAAGTGGGCAGGTGGGCCTAGGCGGCGAACATTGCTTTCCTCAAGTGGTCATAAGAGTTGTAGAAATAAAGAAAAAGGAATGGCTACAGACCCAGATGACCAAGTGGGCAGGTTGGTCTAGGCGGCGAACATTGCTTTCCTCAAGTGGTCATAAGGGCTGTAAACGACTCAACTGCTCTCTTGCCTAGGGCTACAAGCCGAGTTGATCAATTGGGCAGGTGGGCCTAGGCGGCAAACATTGCTTTCCTCAGAGAGATCAACTCAGTTGTGGGTCCCGCTTAGGCATCGCTTGAGAGTACCTAGGAGTATTCGATGGTCACAGACTAAGATGATCAGTTGGGCAGGTGTGGTTATGCCGCGGAGGCTATACCGACATTGCTTTCCTCAGAAAGATCATCAAAGCTGTAACTATATCCCTCTCGGGGCATGATAGAGCCAACATTCACCTAGATCTCCCTTGATGCAGGGGTGTGTCAGATATCAGCCGGGATCCAAGGTTCCGAAGACCACCGCACGGGAATTGGCAAGCTACCACTACACGTGTGCGAAAACTCCCCGCTACACATGATCTTCGTGGTTTTACGCTAATGACTACAATCCGAGGGGGTTCAAGCAGAACCTGGCGAAGTCTCCATGGTTCAGTGAGTTTGATAATAAGGAACAGACAAGTCACAAAGAAGAGTGTCAGTATTGTATCCACTTCATTCGATACCAAAATGCAAACAAATGAGAGCATTATCATTAAGGATAGTACCGTTTTGAAGACCACCGTACTAGTTTGATAGTTGCTTCATCTTGAACTGAGGTTCTTAGTGAAGTAGCCGCCTCAAACGCTTGTAGATGAAAAACTGGATCACTTATCCCAGAATAGACAGGTAGCCTCGGTTTAACTCGGAAGTTTAATAATAGGAAGGATCTTGGTATTATCCTGCAAGAAAAGTTAGCCCATCAACATGATATGGAGAATTACTCATACACACCTTATAAAACTCATGGTGAGGAGTATAGGGTGAGGAGTAGAGGGCTCTTCTGCTTCAGGTTGCGCCAAATGTTCTATATGATTGCTGAAAAGCTTGTCATTAATAGTCGTTGCAGTATGAGGTTCAGAATCCACTTGTCCTTTGAGTGGAACGTTCTCTGCTAATAGGTGATGGATGTCGTTGTTTTGCACACGCATTTCTGGGTGATCGGAGGGAGGCCCGAGGCCCTTGGACGGATGATCCACGAAAACAGAAATTGCCGAAAGAGAAATACTGAAATAACATTCAAACGGAGCCGAATTTTTGAAATCTGAGGGCTGAAAAGTGGCTGAATGGGAAACCCGGTTCAATTTTTGGATAGTTCGGCTCGATACGGTCGCGTCGGGCTTTGAATTTCTGAATTCCGACACCCGGATCAAAAGTTATGGCCGTTTTAAGATTGAGTGTATTTTAGGCCAAATCTCGCGTCTTCATCGCAACTGTTGTTCATCAACCACTCGCTATCTGAAGGTCGCGTGTTTCTGTTGAATCCAAAATTGCACCTCCACGATCTACTCGAGGGAATTGGGGGAAAAGGAGGCCGCGAGCAGCTGGTTACTTGGGTCGCGAGTGAAGAGGGGAGAAGAAGAGAGGGCCGCTAGCTTGCGGCGAGGCCAGACTTCGCCCGTCGCGGCAAAAGCCACTCCTGCGACGGGCTTTCCCTTTATTCAATAATCTGTCTTACAACTTGCCACTTTTAATACATGGAAATGAAATGAGTACAAGAGGATGACAGGTAAGAAAAACAAGTCGCCCAGGATGTTTTGTTGAGGCCGCCCGGCCTGTTTGTTGAGGTCGCCCGGGCTGCTTTTCTGAGGCCTCCCGGCCTGGCCGCTGTTAGGTGCGGTCTGGCTGTTTCTAGCTGCTAGTTTTGCCCCCAACTTGCCTGTCCCTTGTTCATGGTCGAGGGTCCTATTTATAGGCTCTGGTTCGATGTCGTCACCTCCGGTGAGCCGGTGACTGGATCCCTACCCCGCGCGGTATGAAGGAAGAGGCCGTCCGGCTTGGCGGCCTGACGGCGGAGGCCGCCCCTACTGGGCGGTCTGACGGTGGAGGCCGCCCCCTACTGGGCGGCCTGAAGGAGGAGGCCTCCCCCTGCTGGGCGGCGTGACGGAGGAGGCCGCCCCCTGCCGGGCGGCCTGACGGAGGAGGCCGCCCCCTGCCGGGCGGCCTGACGGAGGAGGTCGCCCCCTGCTGGGCGGCCTGAAGGAGGCCACACACCTTGAGCGGTCTGAAGGAGGAGGTCGCCCCTTCTTACCATTCTGGGCGGGTCATGTATAAAAACGTCGCGAAAAATGCCTCCTCGGGGAGGATCGCCGATTTCTGGGTAAACAGCCGCCCCCCTCCTTCCTCCTTCCAACACTTCTACCATAGCATCCCTACCTACACCCTTCTGTTTTCTCCTATCAGCCCACTGCCGCCCCCTCCCTCCTCCCTCCTCCCTCCAACACCTCTCCCATAGTAGCCAGCCTATTCCCCCTCCCTACCATCCCACTCCCTCCCCTATTTCCCCACACTTTCACCTCCGGCGATCACCAGAGAACATCTCCGGCTAACATTTGTGATCCCCCCACCATTCCCCATCGTTTTACTTCATTTTAGTTTTTCCAGCAATCGCCGGAAAACTGCTCCGGCTACTTCCACACCACCGGCAACCACCTCCGGCCATCCTCCGACCAGCCACATCCACCACCACCCACAACTGCCCATAACCACCTCCCAACCAACTCCACTACCCCACTTCCCTAAATTTTCGGAACCTCTCCTAAAATATGACCTAAAGCTCAGTTGGTGATGAGGAATGAAGAAACTCCATCGTTAAGCATGTTTGCGCGAGATTAGTGGCGGGATGCGTGACCTCCTGGGAAGTCCCCGTGCTGCCCATTTAAATTGAGTTTCCCCATCAAAGGGAGGTTGTGGCCTCCAACAACCCGTCAGTAAGCAGATGCGCCGCGTGAGGCAGTCCATGGAGAGTGGTTAGGGTGTACGATATGCAGACCAATTAAGGCAGACCATTTCGAGCTGTATTGGGGGTGCCGGCGGCCGTCTCCCTCCCCACTACTACCACATACAACCAGCTCACTCCCTACATTCACTCCCCAGCCCTCTCTCACGTACAACCAGCTACTACCACATACAACCAGCTCACTCCTACTCCCTACATTCACTCCCCAGCCCTCTCTCACGTACAACCCCCTCCATCAAAACCCAAACCACATCCCAACCAGCAGCCCTCTCATTTTACCCCACGTGGAGCCACTGCCCAGTTTCCCCTTCCTGGAATTATCCTCCAGCAAGTGGATTGAGGTCAAAGCATTAGCAAAAATCACCACTCAAGTCGTGAAGAACTTTATCTGGGGAGAGATCGTTTGTCGTCATGGGATCCCGATGGCAATTATCATCGACAACGGTCCTCAATTTAATAATTCTGAGCTAATAAGTTTTTGTGATCAAATAGGTACCGAGTTGTGTTTCGCTTCAGTGCATCATCCTAGAAGCAACAGTCAGGTTGAAGCTGCTTACAAGTTGATTATGAATATCCTGAAGAAGAAAGTTGAGAAAACTCGAGGCAATTGGGCAGAGCAACTCCCCTCCGTACTCTGGACTCTAAGAACCATCATGTCTTCTGCAACTGGTGAGACACCTTTCAAACTAGCACATGGGTCTGAAGCTCTCATTCCAATAGAATTTGAAGTTATTAGTATGAGGGTCTTATTGGTAAAACAAGATGATAAGGGTTGGATGGATGCTAATGAGGAAGAGATAAGGTGTAGTCTCGACCTGATCGAAGAGCTGAGGGATGAGACCGTCATCGGGCAGGAAGAAATCAAAAGAACAATGGCAACACACTTTGACAAGAACGTTCGAAGTAAAACAGTACACGGTTGGATACGTAGTCTTGAAGAAAGTCGATACATCGGCTAGAACTGGCTCAGTTGGTAAGTTGAATCCTAATTTGGCAGGACCTTATATTATCCGAGAAGTATTAAAAGGAGGAGCTTATCGTCTTCAAACTTATGATTGGGAAGAAATATCACATACTTGGAGTGGGGATAATCTGAAACAATTCTTTCCATGAAATAAAGAAATATCCTTCCAAACTTTCTGTCCTTTTTTTATATTCTTTTATAATCTAATAAGAATACAAAACAAACTGCAGATTCCCTCTCCCCCAAGACGGAAACATAAGTTCAACCTTGTTAAGGTTGTTCTCCCGAGTTCGAAGACAATGGGGAAGAGTGGTTGTTTGATTCATTGATTTGATTCCTCTTCCCCAAGATGGAGACATCAGGTTCAACCGTGTTAAGGTGGTTCTCCCGAGTTCGAAATCAAGGGGGGGGGAGAGGTTGTTTGGCTCCTCATAATGTTTCTCTTCCCCAAGACGGAGACATCAGGTTCAACTTTGTTAAGGTTGTTCTCCCGAGTTCGAAGTCAAAGGGGAAGAGTGGTTATTTGATTCATTCGTTTGATTTCCTCTTCCCTGAGATGGAGACATCAGGTTCAACCTTATTAAAGTTGTCCTCCATAGTTGGAAGTCTTGGGAAAATGTGGATTTAAGAGACCAAATTCGCCAAAGGGTAATCGGCAGGTCCTACCATCCTACTTGAACCCCCTCTAATTGTAGTCATCAACGTAATACCACCAAGAACACGTGTAGCGAGGAGTTTTCACGCTTTGTAGTGGAAGCTCGACCAATCTCGGTGGTCTTTAGGATTCTGGATCTCCGCTGTCATCTACCGCACCCCCTGCATCAAGGGAGTTCTAGATGATTGATTATCTATGTCGTGCACTAATGGAGATAAAATCATAAACTTAAGCTGCTTCAAAGTACCTATCCAAAAAGCTAATAACTTGGCTAGCTATTTCAAATTTTATAAAATCATGAATGACTGCAAATTTACTACACTTCAAATTTTTTTTTCCTTCAATTCTGCATCAGCTTATTCAAACTATCATCTTTTTAATGTTACAATGGTGACAAACAACATAGCAATATCATAAGGAAAGAAATAAACATGAAAAAAAAATGCTCAAATCAGGACTTCAGTGTATCATCCTTACATATGATCTTCAAATGTGGTAACATAGTTCAAAATTATATATAAGGGAGTCACCTGTCTCCAAACCAAATTAGCTGAAGTAACAACAACACGAACACTCTCTTCCCTCTGCAAAACAAGAAGTTTAGGATGATGGCATGCCACTCCTTTTTTACTACGGTCATTTCCAAATGCTATTACATCAGGAAATTTTGGATATCTAGAAAAAATAAACAATCAAAATCAGAGGCAGGCAGAAGTAATCATATATTTTAAACTAACAGAATGGTGAAGAAGTTGAAAGGACAATGCCTGATATAAAGAGATGCAAACTAGCAATAAAATTTGATACGTACTCTAGCAACAAATATGAATAGTCAGAATATGGAGCCGACGTCCTATTATGACAGCTCAAACTCCAACAATTTTCAGCACTATGACAAGCAATTGTTACGGGTAGATTGTGTTAGATATTGCAGGAAGGAATTTTTCAAGGAAGAAAATTAGAATGAAAATGGCTAGATAGATTCATTCTACAGCACAGATTTTTGGTTTATATGATTACACTGCGTGCACTACACGTACAGCTGTTACACGTGGCACTACATTACACTATACATTTTATTTATATATATCCATAGCGCCTAACTTCATTCCTTTGTCTTCTTCCTGATAGTTGTCGGGCTTTCTTCAGATTAGGTCAGCTACATCCTCCCCTTAATCGGGAGATGGCCCGATGCATAGCTTTTGTCTTAGCTTGAGAAAATGCTCTCTGGGAAGCGCCTTCGTCATGATATCAGCGATTTGTTCTTCGGATTTACAGAAACTTAGAAGAATGTTCCCAAGTTCTACCTGATCTCGAAGGAAATGATGGCGTAGCTCAATATGTTTACTCCTACTGTGAAAAACAGGGTTTCGAGCTAAGGAAATGGCTGATGTATTATCTCATTTCAAAGTTATTCCTGCTCCTCTTTCTTTGTCTGCTTCTTGTATCACCTTACTTTTGCTTTCTAGCCAGTTTTTGAGCTGATTTAGCCATAAAGCTTCACACGCAGCAGTACACATTGCAATGTATTCTGCTTCTGTGGAGGAAAGAGCAACTGAGCGTTGTTTGTGGGCACTCCATGAGATAGCATTTTCTCCTAGATAGAACACATAACCACCCGTGCTCTTTCTATCTTCTAGATCTCCGCCCTAATCGGAATCAGAATATCCATTTAGCGTATCCTTCTGACCTTTGGTAAGGATCAATGCAAGGGTTTTTGTTCCTTGCAAGTATCGGAGTATTCGCTTTGCAATTTCATAATGATGCCGACTTGGATCAGCGACATATCGAGAAATCATATTCACTGCTTGCTCAATATCTGGTCTAGTATGTGAGAGATATAGTAGAGATCCTACTAATGATCGATACATTTCTACTCCCACTTTTTCTTCAGCATTTTCTCTTTTATGCAACTTTTCATGAGTCCCCATGGGTGTCAGAGTTGCATTACAGTTGTCTAACTGATATTTCTTTAAGAGATCTGCAATATACTTCTCTTGTGAAATACAAATTGCAGATTTCCCTTGTTGAATGTGCATCCCCAAGAAAAAATGAAGTAAGCCGAGATCTGTCATTTCATACCTTTGATTTATGAGTTGTTTGAAGTGTTCAATTTCAGCTGTTGAACTGCCAACGATGATGATGTCGTCGACATATATACACACAATTAAGGTATGATGTTTCTCCAATTTTGCATATACTGAAGCTTCCACTGGACAACGCTGAAAACCTGTTTCAGTTAAGTATTGGTCCAGGTTTGCCTTCCATGCCCGAGGTGCTTGACGGAGGCCATATAATGCTTTATGCAGTTTATACACTTTAGTTTCTTTTCCTTTTACTTCAAATCCTCTGGACTGCTCGACGTATACATCTTTTTCAATTGATCCATTTAAAAATGCTGCTTTCACATCCATTTGATAGAGCAACAAATTATGGATAGCTGCATATGCCAAGAGAAATCGAATGGTCTCGACCCGAGCTACAGGTGCAAATGTTTCTGTGAAATCTTTACCTGGTTGTTGGGCGTATCCTTTTGCGACCAAACGAGCTTTATGTTTCACAAACTCCCCTTTTTCATTGGTTTTAGTTTTATAAACCCACTTCAGCCCTATAACTTCTCTTTCAGCTGGTTTGGTTATTAGTGACCAAGTTGCATTTTTCTCAATGGTCTCAATCTCTGCGACCATTGCAGTTCTCCAGCAATCATGCTTTACTGCTTCCTCAAATGTTGTTGGTGCAGTAGCAAATAGGGCTATTTCACATTGTTGATAAATGTCTTCTAGGCTTCTTTCTTTACGGGGAGGTGAGGATAGTATTTCTTCAACACTGCTACTGTCCTGTTCAGCAGTTGGTGGTTGATCTTCAGTGACTGGAAGGATGGATTTAATTGGTTCAGCAATTTGATCAACCACAGTCACCTGAGGAAATGAGACCTGCTCTTTATCTGATCCCCAATTCCATGCTTCATGTTCATTGAATATAACATCTCTTGAGATGGTCAAACATTTATTTTTTGGATTGATCAAACGATAGGCCTTCGATGCTTGATCATAACCAACAAATAAAAGTTTGTCAGTTTTTTCATTTAACTTTCCTCCTTTCTCTTTTAAGGCATATGATGTACAACCAATCACTTTGAGGTGCACTGCACAAGGTTTTCTCTTATACAACAATTCATATGGAGTGGAGGAAGGTAATGCTTTACTTGGTATTCGGTTGAGGATATGGACTGCAGCATTTGTGACTTCTCCGCAATATTCTTTTGGAAGATTCATTTGCAGCATCATTGCTCGACTCATTTCTAATACAGTCCGATTTCTTCTTTCCACAACCCCATTTTGTTGGGGACATCTTGGTGCTGTTAAATCTCGTCTAATTCCTGCTGTTTGACAGTACAAATTAAATTCACGAGACATAAATTCACCACCTCTATCTGTCCGTAGACATTTGATTCGACGATTCAACTTATTTTCAATCAGTGCTTTGGAGGTTTTGAAGGCTTCAAATGCTCGATCTTTGGTTGTTAGGTGTATTATCCACATATAGCGTGAATAATCATCGACCAATAAGAGGTAATATCTTTTGCCACCAAGGGATTCAACCTGAGAAGTTCCCCATAAGTCACCATGGACAAGATCCAAAGGCCTTGCACTTCTATACAAAGTTTGCAAAGGGAATGGCAGCTTGTGTGCTTTACTCCTTACACAACTTTCAGAAAATGGTAACTGGGTTTTAAATTTTGGTAACCCAGTGATCAAAGTATTTGTGCTCATGTTCTTGATAGCCTCCCAATGTACATGTCCAAAGCGTTTATGCCATAACATTGCATCATCAGTATCCACCTGTTCTTGTACCGATTCATCTTCTCCCATATGCAGAGCATCAAGTTGCCGCCACAAGGTATGCACTTTTATTGAGATGACCTTCTTGGAACCTTTAAATTCTTACTTGAGTGTATCCCAGGCACCTTTTGCTGAAGTTACACCAAGTATCCGTGGAAAGATGTTGTTCGATAGACCTTGTTGAATCAAAAGAAGAGCTTTTGCATTTTTTGCTTTCTCTTCTTTTGTTGGCACAAGAGGTTCACCTTCTTTCGATTTACCAAGTTGCATCCCGTTGTCAACAACATCTAGCAGCTCTTGCGAGGAAAAGACAGTCTGCATCCTGGCACTCCAAAGTTCATACAAATCACCATCGAAAATTGGTACACCAGTTTGGCTGTATTGAGGAACAGTAGTAGATGATGAAGCCATTTCTTCTCTCACCTTTCTTCTCCTCCTTCGTCTCAACTCTATCTCCTTTCTTCTCCTTGATCCGGAAAATTGATCCAACCGGCTCTGATACCAGATGTTAGATATTGCAGGAAGGAATTTTTCAAGGAAGAAAATTAGAATGAAAATGGCTAGATAGATTAATTCTACATCACAGATTTTTGGTTTATATGATTACACTGCGTGCACTACACGTACAGCTGTTACACGTGGAACTACATTACACTATACATTTTATTTATATATATCCATAGCGCCTAACTTCATTCCTTTGTCTTCTTCCTGATAGTTGTCGGGCTTTCTTCAGATTAGGTCAGCTACAGATTGTTGGGTATTTGGCAGCATGACAAGAACCTGTAAATTTTGTGTGTGTTTTTATATTTTGGTGAAAATGAACAATCAGGTAATCTATAGCAATAAGTATCTTCGATCATGTACCAATAAATGTCTAAAGTAAAAGTTGCAATAAAAATTTGTACAAGGCTTTCAACAGGATGAAGAAGCTCCTTCAAAGCAACTTCTTTATGCTGATATGAAATATCTTCACGAGTCATAAATCCAAGACGATTCAGGAAGAAAGTCTGACCATTGGAGAAACTATCAAGACCCGCTACTCTTTCTTTATGTGGAAATTCGATATTTTTTACAGATATTTTCATTGAAACTGGAGAGGAAGGCCCAGTTTCTATATTGGCAGTGTCGTCTGCTGCTAAGTTCTTTCCATTGGTGACATTTTCTGCATAATGTACCGATCGAGGAGCACGTGGTGCCATCTCCAATTAACAAATGGGAAATGCGTTCCATCATCCGTCAACACTTGGCAAAGATCAAACAGAGCGGCATTAAAGATTTACATCAGTACCATACACGTGTTGCCCATCCAGCAAAAGGCTTTTGGACCAAGATATATTTCTAGCCGTTGATTTACTTTACCGTTGTATTCCCTATTAAGAATACCTGTATAAATATCCGCAGCAGTGTAATTAAACTTTCATGCAATTAATAATAAAGTTCTTCTTTCTATCATCTTCATCTCTCTCCTAATGTCCTCCTCCTTCCCTCTCCCCTCCGGCAACCTCCTGCCCTTCTTTTAAATTCTCCAGTTACATAGAGCCTGCTACACATAACTAGTTATTTTAGCTGTTGGCATGGAGAAGGACTCAGAGCCCATAACTGGAAATGATGCATTAGAGCCAGAAACTCCAACTCCGTCGACTGATTTTGTCTGTACAACAGTGGAATCTAGAGAACAACGCAGATAACTTATCGGATCTCTACTTCTTTAAACATTTTTACATAGGTTTTGAAGGAGATCTGCTTTGGTTATAGCTCGTCCACATATATCTTGTGAGGGGTTGCTCGAAACATCCGGAGGAAGTCTAAGTGTAACTATCTCTCTATTGCCTACAACTAGGTATATATAGCAGAATACTTAGGGTTTCCACACGCAAAGCCCCCGGGCCCGTTATTCATCCGAATATACCTTTACAATCTCCTCCTATATTCGTGACTAATAATGGTAATGTTTCAGGGTGCTGGACAGTAGACAAAATAATAATTCAAACTAAACGAAGCATTCAGGACAGATCATACTAATTAACACTTAAAAAGTTTTTCGCCTAAACGACAAACAAAAAGAGCACAGTCTATCCCAAAACATAGTCTGAATAATTATTACAAAACAACATGAATTAAAACGTTTGATGATTCTACTCATCTAGTAGATCATCGTCATCCATGTCCAAGTCTACTTCTCCTCCATAATATCCACTGTAGCCTGCAAGGAATTTCACGAGTCAGAATCTATGAATTCATAATCATATGCAGTAACGTTTAAAGTAAACTAGCTCTTACTAAATGAGCTTAGCACTTCTAGCAACGGTGAAGTAACTCTGTCAGCATCTCATCCAGTCTAACTAGGACTAGTCACGTTATCTTACTCATTACTGATCACCATGTGACTCACTAACACATGTGGGCACACATCACGTGCAACATTATCAAATGTGGAATAATGTGCTATGACCAATAATGTTTAGATTTACATTTACAACGACTTTCAATTTCCAGTTGAATAACTCTTGAATCAACTTACAATGAGAGTGGTGCTTAGTTATCAAATGTGGAATAACCGACATCAAACCATCTTGGGTTTTCAGTCTATTATTAGATGCTTGAATGTTGCGACTATAGGTTCTCACTGTCAAAACATAAACTGTGGAGGAAAGTTTCATACATCTATGAACTTTAGTCCCATTTCCCCTGATGTTTTTATTGTGAGAGTTCTATTCAATCCTTTGGTCAAGGGGTCTGCAACATTGTCTTTCGATCTCACATCAATTAGGGTCATAATCCCTTGACTTCTGAGAGAGGTCAACCAGGATTGTTTCAGCCTGAGATGCCTTCTTTTGCCATTGAACAAAGAGTTCGTAGCAATCATTTTAGTAGCCTGATTGTCGCAGTAAACTGCAACAAAACTCATTTTCAGGCTCGACAAAGGAATGTCCATCACCAAATCTCTCAGCCATTCGGCTTCTTCTCCTGCTGACGCAAAAGCGTAGAGTTCGGATTCCATAGAAGAGAGTGCAATACAAGATTAACTCTTGGACTTCCAGGCTACAGCTGCTCCTCCTAGTGTGAACACAAAACTACTAGTGGACTTGCTGTCGTTTAATTCTGAGCACCATGATGCATCAGAATAACCTTCAACAACTGAAGGATGACCAGTGTAAACTAAAGCATACTGTTGGGTGTGCTTTAAGTATCTCATTAGCCCGTCTAAGGCGTTCCAGTGGTCATTACCAGGATTACTAGTGAATCTGCACAACATGCCGACCGTAAAGGCCATGTCAGGTCTAGTGCAGACCATGGCATACATGAGGCTACCAAGCAGTTTAGAATAATCTAACTGTCTAACCATAGCTCCTTCATTGGGCTTTAGGCAGTTAATGTAGTCGTATGGTGTCTCAGATGCTCTACTGGCACTGTATCCCCACGTGTCCAACATGGACTTTATGTAGTGGCTTTGACTTAGGGAGATACCATTCTTCCCAAAGCTCACTTGCATGCCTAGTATAGTGTTAGATACACCTAGGTCTTTAATGCTAAATTCTTTTATTAGGTCTGACTTAACGTCATCCACTTCGGTTTGATCAGACCCTAGAATGAGCATATCATCTACGTACAAGCATATTATGACGACTTTATCCGATCTATTACGTATGTAAAGACATTTATCTGAGAGACTCGACATGAATCCCATGTTCTTTACACTATAGTCGAACTTCTCATGCCATAATTTCGGTGCTTGCTTTAGCCCGTATAAAGACTTAAGTAATTTACAGACTTTCGTTTCGTGACCGTCTACAATGAAACCTTCAGGTTGACTCATGTAGATCTCTTCGGTCAGATCTCCGTTCAAGAACGCAGCCTTAACATCCATTTGATGAACAATGAAGTTCTCAATAGATGCAATAGCAAGGAGAACCCGAATGGTTGCCAAGTGACACATGGGTGAGTAGACACCAAAGTAATCTACTCCGCTGACTTGTGTGAAACCTTCAGCCACCAGGCGTGCTTTATACTTAGCTATGCTACCATCATGATTCAATTTCTTTTTCAGAACCCACTTACACCCTACAGTTTTAGCCCCTTTTGGCTTATCTACCAACGTCCAGGTGTTATTCTGAAGAAGAGAATTCATCTCTTCATCTATAGCTTCTTTCCAGAGTAGTGAATCCCTGGATCTCATCGCTTCCTTATAGGTGGATGGATCGGCCTTAACGTGGTAAGTCACAAAGTCACTACCGAAGGTTCTGGGAATTCACTCTCTTAGAGAAGTCCTTCTAGACTCTAGGCCAGAGTTATCTACCGGAACGGAAAAGGAGGTGCTCGGTACTGATTCAGGATCTTCCTCAGTAATAGTTGTTTGCATACCTGGGATTGTTAAGTTCTTATCTTTGAGGAATTTATCCTCGAAGAACACTGCATTCCTAGATTCTATAATGATATTATTAGAAATATCAAGGAACCTATCTGCAGCACTATCCTCAGCATAACCTAAGTAGACACTGTTGGGAAAATTATTTCTCTTAACCCCTAGAAATAAGTTGAATATGAATTCTAAGAAAGAAAACCAAGGTTAAGTAAATATGCATCGAAAAGTATTCGACGCAACGTCGAAATAATGTCGACATTTCTTTAAGAATGAGCCGAAGTAACTCTAAGAAGAATTCGACGCAATCGTTATCGACGCTACTCTGATTTCTAGTCGACGCATATGGAGAAGTCGACGCACCTTAGTCGACGCACCTTCCTTATTCTCCTCTCGACGTCCAGCCAGGATGGATTCGACGCTTACGTCGAATGGTAATCGACGCACGTCGATTTCTATAATAGAATTCATATTTGCCAGATCTCTTTCCTTCTTTTATGGATCTGATTTATATGGAATCAATTTATGTTTTATAGCCATTCTGAATCATTCTTTTCCTCTAATAGATTCTTGGCTAAATTGATTAAAACCATTATGGACATTATTTGAAATCAAAATGAATTCTTTCTTTCTATAGATATAATTATTATGGAAATATTTCTCTCTTTCTAATACTCTGCCTGCTAATTGATTCCTCTCCTATAAGTGATATTTTAATAACAGAGCTATAAATAAGGAGAAGGTCGACAGAGAGAAACATGAAGTAATCCACCATTTTTGCATTTGAAAAAGAGGAAAAGCTCCCAAGTGAAAAAGAGAGAATTGAGAAATAGTCCTGCAGCAAACATCAAGCATCCCTCTTCTCTTGCTTCTGAAGTCACTCTGCTGCAAATTCTGATAGCTCTCACAAAGAGAGAAAAGCTACAAATCTTCTTCTCTCTATAGAAGAAAGATTTAATTCACTACTTGTGCTTCCAATCTTCTTGCTAAGAAGAAGATTCATTCCTATTTCTATTTCTTTCTTCTTCTTTGTTATTCTTACTTACAACATTGTAAAAGAGTTTTTAGAATCTCTCTTCAAAAATTTCAGTGTACTGGTTCTAAGATTCTCCTTTTCAAAAGACTCAGTTGGTTCTAAGAGTCTCCTTATCAAAAGACTCAGGGTGGTTCTAAGAGTCTCCTTATCAAAAGACTCAGTACAAGATAGTGAATTTCCTACCAAGGGGGTAGAAGAGTGGACTACCCAAAGTTTGGGGAACCACTATATTTTCTTGTATTGTGCTGTGATTTCTATTCTTGCATTTACTTTCTTTATTTGTTTAATTCTTGTTGGTGTGTGGGAAGCTCTAATCTGTGATCATACACATATATATATTAACTTTGCACAAAATATTTTTAATCTCTATTCACCCCCCCCCCCCCTCTAGAGAATTCTAGTGAGGATTAACTGTGCACTTTTAGACACAAGTATTGGTCTTAGGTCCAACTTTAGGTCGTCTAGGGTCAGGAACCCTGACATAGGCTATACAACCCCAGGTCTTAAGTCGAGTAAACGACGGGGGTCTCTTAAACCAAAGCTCGTAGGGAGTAACCTCTAACTTAGCATGAGGAACTTTATTCAGAATGTGATTCGCAGTCAAGACTGCTTGACCCCAATAAGCGGAAGGCATGCCTGCAGTGAGCAGCATAAAGTTCAACATCTCTGTTAACGTTCTATTCTTGCGCTCGGCTATGCCGTTAGATTGGGGGGAGTAAGGAGCAGTGGTTTCTGCTATGATGCCCTGTGAAGCAAGGAAGCATCTGAACTCACTAGACATATATTCTCCTCCTCTATCACTCCTAAAATGTTTTATTTTCATGCTTAGTTGGTTTTCTACCCTGGTTTTGAAAAGACAACTTTTCAAACGCTTCATCTTTAGTTTTAAGCAACGAGATATGACAGAATCTCATGCAGTCATCTATAAACGTGATCATATACTTCCTCCCACCTCTGGTGACAAAACTTTTAAAGTCACAAATATCGGAATGTATAAGCTCAAGAGGTGTTGTGCTCCTAGTAACCGTGCCAAAAGGTTTTCTAGTGATCTTAGTCTGAGCGCACACTTCGCATTTTTCAAGTGGAGACTTAGTGTCTAATGTGATCTTGTGAGTTCTAGCTACTTGGAACATTTTCCTATAGTTGACGTGTCCTAGTCTCTCGTGTAGAGTCCTAGGGCTAACTAAGTTCAATTGAACTTGTTGGACTACCTCACTTGCTAGACTCAGACGGTACATCCTATTTTGGACATAAGCACATCCAAAATAGTGCGAGTTAACTGACAAAGTTACCCTGCCGCTACAGAAGCTAAGCGACATACCCGCATCACATAATAAATTGTTAGACACTAAGTTAGCAGCTATGGAAGGAATAAATTTAACATTCTTTAAAATTAAAGGCTTACCTGAGGAGAGAAGCAGAGTTGCGTTCCCCACCTTCATCACGTCAGCTGTGTCTCCATTTGCCACAGTTACTGATTCCTTTGCATCCTTCAGCTCTGTCAAAAGATTAGCATTGTTGCAAATGTGGCACGTTGCCCCAGAATCCAGGTACCACTCCGTGCTGGCCTGCGCGTGTCTGACCATGGCAACAAAGTCGGATGGCTCAGCTTGGCTAACCAGATGGGCTTGGTTGCCTTCTTGTAGTGCCCGGGTTCTTTCTTTCCTCGGTAGCTTGCAGTCAGATGCGCAGTGTCCCCACTTATTGCAGTTATAACATTTACCCTTAAATTTCTTCGAGGGTTTACTCGGGCCTGCAACCTGGGGGCTACTACGAGACATTTTGGTCTTGTGAGGGGGAGGAGGCCGCTTGGAGCTTGTAATCATGTTGGCAGCAGCCTTCTGCTTGCCAACAGCTTCCAGAGCGTGCTTCGTCCTGTTCTCGTCCTCAATGCGTATGAAACGCTTGAGGTCGTTCAGACCAACCTGCATCTTCTTGCGGTACATTTCTGTTTTCAAATTGTAGCACGAGGAGGGCAACTTATACACAATCGTTCCCGCAACAAAACTATCGGGCAGACTAATAGACTCACTATGCAAGGAATCAATTAAATTTTCAAATTCGGATACCTGAGGGAGAATGGCTTTCTCCTCGTCGAAGCTGAAAGAGTGGAACTTGTCCACTAGGTGCATCTTGGACAGGTCCTCCTCCTGCCTGAAGTGCTCCTGCAGTGCATCCCAGATCTCCTTTGTTGTGCTCATCTTCATGTAGGTCTGGGCCAAGTTGGATGACAGACAGTTCAGCAGGTAGTCCCTGCAGAAGTCTTCATCTGAAAACCACTGTGCCTCATCAGCAGTCCCAACGACCTCAGCACCATCAGACTGAACTGTGTAGAACACGTTCAGAAACTTCATCCCAAACTGAGTGTTCAACTTCCAGGCATTGAACTCAGTCGCCGTGAACTTCTCCAGCTTTATCATCGGAATGGGGGTCGAGAAGTTGTTCCCCTTCATCATTGTGCTTGGAGACAGCGGCGGCGGGAAGAGGCGGAAGGCTGCTGAGGGGGATCTGGAGGCACAGGAGAACAGTGGCGCACGGGCACTGTTGCTGAAGGGCGCACGGTCAGTGATCATGCGTGAACTGCTGAGCGCACGATCAGTGGTCGTGCGGGAACTGGCTACTGAAGAGCGCACGATCAGTGGTCGTGCGCGAGGGGTCTAGCGCACGATCAGCGGTCGTGCATGAACTCCTTTTCTTGAGAGCAGCGGCTTTGTCTTCTTCGCACGAGAGGGAGATCTAGGGCACAACGACGGAGGCGTCGGCGGCAGATCTGGATAACGGAGGCGGCGCAGCAGCAGCGGCGGCGAAGGACGGGGAAGACTAGCAGATCCGCGACCTCTAGAACTTGCCCACGGCGACGGCTCTGCGGAAAGGGGCAGCGAACAGCTTGCGGCAGACAGAATCTCCTTCCTTCTCTCGCGAATGGCGACGGCTAGCAGAACCAGCAGCAGGGATCGCGATCGGCAACTTCCTTCTTCGTCGATCGCTACAGGCAGCGACGGGAGGAGGAAGTCACAATCTCTCTCTCTCGCGGATGGGAGCGGACGGGGGGGGGGGGGGGGTGCGATCGGCGCGATCGACGGGCGGCTTTTTCCTTCGGACGACGGAGAGCGAACCCTAAGGCCCTGTTTCGAGAATGTGAGGGGTTGCTCGAAACATCCGGAGGAAGTCTAACTGGAACTATCTCTCCGTTGCCTCCAGCTAGGTATATATAGCAGAATACCTAGGGTTTCCACACGCAAAGCCCCCGAGCCCGTTATTCGTCCGAATATACCTTTACATATCTAAGGTTTTAGTAAAATCAGACAGAATAATTCTCTCCACCACAAATCCGTTCCTTGTCTCACAACGAGTACCCATTCTTAAGTTATCATAGCCAAACGCAATTTCGTCTTCCTCCGACAACAATGCAACAGCGCCACTCTGGAGCCTTCGCCTATTTACAAAAACCCCGTTCAGAGAAACCATAAGCCCTAAACCCTGGCGATCGGACTGGAGTATCCGCCTAACCACTCCGATATCAGAAGCGCGGGAACGATAAAACCCGTCAACCAATCTTAGCCTTCCGTCGGAGCCATCAAGAAAGAACTGGCAGTGACGCTGGCTGATGCAGCAATGGTCAAATACAATCTGGCAATGGCCCCTCTTCCTTCCGATGGTATAAAGGCGGTCCGATCTGAGGCAAATCAGCTGTTGTTTATCTCCAATGCCTCCAGTGAGGGGGCGAATGAGGAAGAAATGCAAGTTCGAGAAAGGAATCGTCCGATTCGAGGAAGAGGGAGGGGGAAACAAGATTGCTGGTCACCGCGACAGAAGCACATTGGTTCCACCATGACAATGGCGGCGAGAGAAGAATTTGGTAAAAACAATCGGAAGAATAAAAGTTGCAAGAGAGAGGCTTAATTGTAGCGAAGGAGGAGTAACGAAATAGGAGTAGGAAAGAATAACCGTTATATGGAAAAGAATTAGGTGCTAGGTGCGGGAATTAAAGACGCGATTCTTTTGTGTGGCTACGGCATTTGCTTCAAATTTTTCCACTCGTCCGAAACGGAAATTTTTTAGATGTGTAACACATCTTACATTAGGTGCCGGTATAAAAGAAGCGATTTTTTCACGGGGCCCGCATTTGCTCCCAGTTTTGCCGTAACACTTGCGCTCGCCTCCTCTGCAAAATGAAATTCCCTAGCGCTCACTCTGCCTACTGACAAACAAAACCCTAAAGTCATTCTCGTCGGTGAAAACTAGCATGTCCCTGTGTAAGAAGATCTCCCGATAATAATGCACAACCGAAGAAATTTTTTTCCCAGAGCAATCACCATGTGGTAGTGTTAGCAAAATATGTTAACCCCTACTACATGACGTCTACTCTGTAAGGAAAGACATCATTACATCATAATATGACTAACCTATAAAGAAAGTGCAAGAGACAAAAGATAAAGCCTTAATTCACATTTATATACATAATTACATAAAGTCCATATTTACCGCGGAAAGACTAGGGCTAAAACATGTACTAGTAGAAAACAAAGGACAAAGTGCAGCAATTAGCGCTCACATCTCTCGGCACATCTACTGTGAACAAGGTCAGGGTTATAATAATTAGGATCTCCATCACCGTGTCAAGGTTGTCTGGCTGGGGGTGGTACTGCGGGCACAACTGTTGTGGGAGCTCCTAAAGAGAGGTTGTAACAAACTGTTAGTCAATTTAACTAAGTGGATTCCCTTCCATTCCCCCAATGCATCATAAAGCACCGGATGGAGGGAAGGGTAAAAGTATACAAGCGGTAGCATAATTAAATGAAGTGATGAGAGAGAGAGAGAGAGAGCATTGTGTTATGAACAAGTAATAAGGTATTATTTGTAAATAACTCAACTTATAAGAATGTCATACAAACTTATAAGCTAAGGATCTTGTTGGCACGATATTAAATCTAGCTTATCTGAAAAGATAGCATTATGATATGAACAGGTAGTAAGATATGGTACATAAGTAACTTAACTTATAAGTATGCCTCATACAAACTTATAAGTTAAGGGTCTTGATTTATCATAATACAAACTTATCATACAAGAATGCATATACAAACTTGTAGGATAAGGGTCTAATGATGCAAGGTATGCAATGCAATGCAAAATGTCGTGATGTTGTTGGGTATTATAGCCGCAATAGCTTTGATTTGAAGAAGTCCCTCCTTAAACTAAGATGAATAGATTATGTATTTGATATAGTAATTTAGTTATGATATTGCATGACCTTAAATTCTAAGTACAGACCAATGTCAGGTTTCAATGAGTCATAAACACAGGCATATGCAATGTAATCCCTCATTGTGTAAACCATGGTGTTGACTCATGTGAAATCTTTCTATTGGGATGTACTTCATATGCAAAGTGGTGGAAAAGACAAGGAGGAGCTGTTGCTGTCTTTCTAGGCTGGAAGAAAAATATTCAAGTCAATTCGTCGAGTACACTCGAGAAGACTAGGAGAATTTGTCGAGACATCTCGAGTGGACCAGACGAACTCGTCGAAGATCCCTTGATAGGTCTCGAGTAATGTCTTAATTCTTTTCGTCGAGTGAGTTATTGACCACTCGTGAACACTCGACGAATTCGTCGAGTGCTCTCGAGAAATCAGTGAATATTCCTACAAGTCTATAATTCAGCTAAGTAAAATTTCGTCAAGTAAATTTTGTCTAATCATTACGACGAATTCGTTGAAACGTTAAGTAAAATTCATCGAGTGATCAAATCACTTCACGAGTGCATTCGACGAATGGACTTATCCGCTTTTCATTTTCAAATTCCAGACGGCTTATATTTAGGGCTTCCTCCATGTATAGTACATGTGGAGCTTAATCCTTAAATCACGTTTCTAGCCATTGGAGAAGGTTTGTTAAAATACTTAACGGTTATTTCGTTCAACCCTAATCGTGCATAATCTCAAGAAATCGCAAATCTTCTGTGACGGCTATTCTCGCTTTCGCAAAGGAAATTTTTGTTGCCGACAAAGTTTCTGCACGATTCTTCTCCAAGAACAGAGTCGACCAGGCCTCAGCTTTGAGATTCTCTCAAGATCATTTCAGATCCAGTCGACTCCTAAGTTTCAGATCAAGATTCTCAAAAGACAGTTTCTTTCTTCCATCTCTTTTAAGTTCAGAGCTTTTTCTCAAGATGAAGAAGGAAACTATTTTTCCAGATATGTAAAAGAAAAATCTCCCAGAGATTTAAGAAGATTGTTTCTCAATCTATTGTTGTGTAAAAACCATGTTACAATACTTTGTAGGAAGTTTTACTTCCTGAGTTTTTGTAGATCCTAGTTTAGAGGATCGAGTGTAGGAGGGGTTGTTCTTCAAGTTTTTGTAGGAGAGTTTGTTCTCCGAGTTTGTAGAAGTTGCTAACTCCAAGTTGTAAGATTGTTTCAATCTGGGATTAGTGAAGTAGCCTAGTCTAGCCGGGGAGTGCTAGATAGGTGTGGCGGGAAAGTGGACGTACCCATTCCAGGGAACCACTATAAATCCTTGTGTTTGTGTGTGCTCTTTATTTCTGCTGTGCTTTTCTTTAAAGTTTTTGATTCCGCAGAATAGCCATAGAATTCACTTATTCACCCCCATCTCTGTGATTTAGGTAGCAACTAGATACTTTTAATTAGTATCAAAGCGAGGTTGTTCATTAAGAGGTTAACACCTTGAACAAAGTCCTCTATCTAGTTGTTCAATGACATCATGTCTGGAATGGACAGAAACAAGGATTCTTCCATGAAGTTGTTAGTGTGCACTAAAAAGAACTTTCCTATGTGTAAGAAAGAGTAAGGTTCTACATGGAAGCCACCGACCCAAGAATCTTTCAGATTTTTGAAGAAGGTCCTCATATTCCAATGACAGCATCTACAATCAACCGAAATGTACAAGTTACCAAAAAGATGCTGGATTTAACACAGGACAAGATTGCCATTGTAGCATTGTACAAGAAGGCAAAGAACATCATTGTCAGTGCAGTGGATGACTCCATGTTGCAAAATCTGTTTCACTGCAAATCTGCCAAAGAGATGTGGGACTCTCTTGTTGTCTTGATGGAAGGTACAGATGAAGTTAGAGATGATCTTAGATCTCTGCTAAATCAAGAGTGCGAGGCCTTCAAGCAAGACCCAAGAGATCGCATATCAGATACCTACGAGAAATTCTTCAAAATTGTCAACGGTTAAGAAATTATGACCGGGAGTTCACTGTTGGAGAACTAAACAACAAGTTCTTAAGATCTCTGGCGAAAGAATGGGATACCAAGGCAATCGATATAATGGAGTTTGGAAAGCTAACTACAATTATAACGACCCAGCGCCAACATCCCAACTAGTGGCCCGCCCCTCTGTCCCCTTTACCGGGCCGACGTCAGCACCTATCTAGTGGGCCATCCTTCCGGACCATTAATAAGGACTGCAGTAAGGTCAAACCCCAACCCATCACTGTGCCTGTTTCTCAGCACAGTAGGTTGCTGATGATAGGTCTCGATCCCCGCCACCCTTAACAAGTTTAACCTTCAACAATTCTTATCACCAACTGAGCAGCTCAGTTGGTGACAAGAACTGTTGAAGGTTAAACTTGTCGAGGGTGACAGGGGATCGAGACCCGCCTATCATCAACCTACTGTGCTGAGAAATAGGCACAGTGATGGGTTGGGGTTTGACCAGACTGCAGTCCTTGTTAATGGTCCGGAAGGGCAGCCCACTAGATAGGTGTTGGCGTCGGCCCAGTAAAGGGGCCGAAGGGGCAGGCCACTAGTTGGGATGTTGGCGCCGGGTCATTACAAAAAAGTCGACTTTTTTGTAACGACCCGACGCCAACATCCCAACTAGTGTCCCACCCCTCTAGCACCTTTACCGGACCGGGGCCAGCACTAGGCCGTTCAGGCTGCTTGAGTCGCTTGAGCTTCTGACCAAATTGATAGGTTGTCGTCCGAGTTGCCAAATCAGCTAGACAAGAGTATTGGAGGCACCGAGAAGTTGTTAGGAAACTGTTCAGACCGGGCTGAATAAAATCACGCCGTCGTCTGGCGACATCAATTTTGCTGGACGATAGCCGACCAAATGAGCTGGAGATCGGTCAGACCGCCACCTCCCTTCTTGAAGTCCGGTAAGCTATTCTTAACTGCCGGGCCGCATTAGGAGGTGATGGACGTCGACCCGAGTTGTCTTCACCTTGAGGTTGTCGGGGGCTACTGGAGGCTATCCTCTCGGACTCGGGGTCGAGGTCGTCGGAGCTGCTGGAGGCTAACTGCACGGTGCATGCGGTTAGCTTAAACCAGACCGCAGAATCAAATTTTATACCGTCTCCGTGTCCTCTCTCCTCCTCTGTTCATGCTCGAGGTTCCTATTTATAGGCTCTGGGTCGGTGTCATCACAGATGGTGATCCGGTGGGCGGAACTTGACCCGCACGATTAGAAAACCGGAGGTTGCTGCCTTCTTTGGCGACTATAACTACAGAGGCCACCGACGAGCTCTACTCTTCTTGGAGGTCATCTAACCGGTGGCTAGGCAAGTTGTGACCACCATCCTACGATTAGAAAAGAAGGAGATTGGCACTTACCTGGGGAGGTTGGAGGGAGCCACCGCATAACCTGGTGAAAGTCACCGACCAGGCGGTTAGAAAATAAGAGACCGCCGACCTGTCGGTTAGACGGAGGAGACCGCCGACCTGGCGGTTAGAAGATAGGAGACCTCCAACCTGGCGATTAGATCGAGGAGACCGCCGACATGGCGATTAGAAGATAGGAGACCGCCGACCTGGCGGTTAGACGGAGGAGACCGCCGACCTGGCGGTTAGAAGTAGAAGGAGGCTGATACTTGGGCGACTAAATTGGCGGAGGCTGCCGCCTCTTGGTTGGAGGTTGCACCCATGCGGTTAGGACAAGGAAGCCGTCGCTTACCTTGGTGTTGGAGGCCGCCGGCGGTTAGAGAAAAGGAGACTGCTAGCTACAATGGTGGAGGTCGTCGGTGGTTGGGATGGAGAAAACTCATACTATAGGCATTGTGGGGGTAGAAAATGCCGCTTCTTGCCGTTTTGGGTGTGAAATGACCTTTGCGTGAGGTCTAAACCTTCTTGGGCTCGTAATCTATAAAAAGGTAGCAAAAGGCCTCCCAGGGGAGGATCGCTGATTTCTGGGTCAACAAAATCCCCGCACTATTTACAGTTTCTAAGAAACTTCGAAAAAGTAGGTACGGACCCACATAAATCGTGATCCGCTTCTGGAAAACTGTCAAAAAGTGGAAAAGAGAGAGGGAAAAAGTACCTGATGCCTCTCCACAAAGGAACTGGTGAATGCTTATTCTTTCTCATGCAAGGGAGAAGAGTCATAGCAAGTATAAGGCATAATTCACAAGTACCTGAAGGGAACTTGCGAACATCGGCTCATTTTGATCTCTGAGGCGAACTTGTAAGTATCTGCTTAGCCTCTGAAGAGAACTAGACAAGTAGGTAAAGATGAATTTATAACGCGAGTACCTGAAGAGAACTCGCGAACACCTGTCGATCTCTGCAAAAGAGAACTCAAAGCAGGTATTAAAGAAATTTCATAATGCGATTACCTGAGGAGAACTCACGATCACGTGCCAATCTCTACAAAAGAGAACTGAAAGCAGGTATAAGAAGAATTTATAACGTGAGTACCTGAATAGAACTCGCGATTACCTGCTAATCTCTGCAAAAGAGAACTTAAAGCAGGTATAAAAAGAATTTATAACCCGAGTACCTGAAGAGAACTCGCGATCGCCTGCTAATCTGTGCAAAACAGAACTTAAAGCAGGTATAAAAAGAATTTATAACGCAAATACCTGAAGAGAACTCGCGATCACCTGCTAATCTCTGCAAAAGAGAACTTAAAGCAGGTATAGAAAGAATTTATAATGCGAGTACCTGAAGAGAACTCGCGACCACCTGCCAATCTCTGCAAAAGAGTACTTAAAGCAGGTATACAAAGAATTTATAACGCGAGTACCTGAAGAGAACTCACGATCACATGCCAATCTCTCCAAAAGAGAACTTAAAGCAAGTATAAAAAGAATTTATAACGCGAGTACCTGTAGAGAACTCGCGATCACCTGTCAATCTCTACAAAAGAGAATTTAAAGCAGGTATAAAAAGAATTTATAATGCGAGTACTTGAAGAGAACTCGAGATCACCTGCTAATCTCTGCAAAAGAGAACTTAAAGCAGGTATAAAGAGAATTTATAATGCGAGTACCTGAAGAGAACTCATGATCACCTGCTAATCTTTACAAAAGAGAACTTAAAGCAGGTATAAAAGAATTTATAACACGAGTACCTGAAGAGAACTCGTGATCACCTGCTAATCTCTGCAAAAGAGAACTTAAAGAAGGTATAAAAAGAATTTATAACACGAGTACCTGAAGAAAACTCGCGATCACCTACTATCTCTGCAAAAGAGAACTTAAAGCAGGTATACAAAGAATTTATAACGCGAGTACCTGAAGAGAACTCGCGATCACCTGCTAATCTCTGCAAAAGAGAACTTAAAGCAGGTATAAAAAGAATTTATAACGCGAGTACCTGAAGAGAACTCGCGATCACCTGCTAATCTCTGCAATAGAGAACTTAAAGCAGGTATAAACAGAATTTATAACGCGAGTACCTGAAGAGAACTCGCGATCACCTACTAATATCTGCAAAAGAGAACTTAAAGCAGGTATAAAAAAGAATTTATAACGCGAGTACCTGAAGAGAACTCGCGATCACCTGCTAATCTCTGCAAAAGTGAACTTAAAGCAGGTATAAAAAGAATTTATAATGCGAGTACCTGAAGAGAACTCACGATCACCTGCTAAGCTCTACAAAAGAGAGCATAAAGCAGATATAAAAAGAATTTATAACACAAGTACTTGAAGAGAACTCGCGATCACCTGCCAATCTCTACAAAAGAGAACTTAAAGCATGTATAAAAAGAATTTATAATGCGAGTACCTGAGGAGAACTCACGATCACCTGTTCATCTTTACAAGGGATATATATAAAGAACATGTGTTCATATAAACATTCATAGAAGAGAAGTTTTTGGTTCCTCGACACAATATGGTGATATTCACCTCATCTGCGTACTTAGAGGGATATGAGAATAACATCTCATTTGTAAGCAAAAAGCTAGCTTAGCATCTGTATCAGATGCAAAAGAAATAACAATGCTCAATCAGAGCAGCCATTACAATGTGGATATAAAGCTGAAACTGCATTGGGGCGACCACCAAAAGGTGGGTTCGATTGTCTTAGAAAGATCTGGGCAACCATCGAAAGATGGGTTTTATTGCCTTAGAAAGATTTGGGCGACCATCGAAAGATGGGTTCGATTGCCTTATTAAGATCTGGGCAGCCATCGAAAGATGGGTTCGATTGACTTTAAAAATTTGGACGACCATCGAAATATGGGTTCGATTGCCTTTAAAGATTTGGGCGACCATCGAAAGATGGGTTCGATTGCCTTTAAAGATTTGGGCGACCATCGAAAGATGGGTTCGATTGCCTTATGGAATCTTGGGTAACCACCGAAAGGTGGGTTTGATTGCCACAACATATACAAGCCATGTTTAACCATGTACGCATTTGAAGGAAAAAGCTAGTGCAAACATAACTGAAAAAGCTTTAAGATGAACATTATGGCAAACCTTCTGCCAATGAAAATAGATCTAGCATTGAGTGAATACCCAATATTGCTACGAAAGATTTTGCAATAATATTTTTAAGCAACATATTCTCGCAGCTTACCATCTTTTAGCAATTTTCTACGAGCTTATGTAGAGCTCGTCATTTTTCTGTATCATGACCCACACACATGTGGTTTTGACAAAATAAGTCTTTGTGGCAGCTCCTATGATCAAGTCGTAGGAGAGAAGGTATCGTAAAACCAGGTTCATGCTGGATAATCTGAAGAACTTCTTTCATAGAGATAGTTAAACTTGTATACCTTCCTCGGAACTTATCTTGCTTATATGGGTGAGGAAGATCACATGGCTTGCAATCATAAGCCTGAGTTGAGATATTAGGGTTGACAAGACATAACTCTGATTGATTTAGCTGCAGGATACTTTGAGAAGCAGATGGACGCCCATGATCATAACATACTTCATGTTGAGATGATAAGTTGGGACCTTGTTCATATTCTAACAAATAGCCACCATGATTGATAAGAAGATAATCATGAGAAGAATGATCCTTCTGTTGGTGGTATAATATCTCCTGTTGTGGTTGCGGATTCTGAATTAATGAAGCAAAATAACCGAGGTTCGTAACCTCACCCTTAATGAACTAATTTGCTATTTCGATAAGATAAGCATAGAATTCTGGCTCTTTCATGGTGACTTCGAACTTAATAGGACCTTCTTGGAGACCATTGTTTAAGGCGAATTTATAGAGATTTTGATCAACATTAATGACACCAAGGATCTCTTTTTGAAAATGATCGATGAAGTGAGCAGTAGATTCACTATCTTTTCTCTTGATCTGAAAAAGAGCTGGTATACCTCTCTTACGCTTTCTTAAAGTACTAAACCTTAATTGAAATTCTCTTCGAAGATCCCCAAAGCAATTGATCGGTTGAGGTGGTAAATGATAGAACCAATCCAAAACTTGATCGTCAAAAGTCATGATGAGAAGTTTGCACTTGATACCTGATAGAGTTCTTAGTGAAGTAGCCGCCTCAAAGGCTTGTAGATGAAAAACTAGATCACTTATTCCAGAATAGACTGGTAGACGAGGCTCTTTAAAATCGCTTGGGAATACTTCCCAATGAATTTTGTATGATAATGGGGAAGGTTCTTGCTCTTCTTGATGAGTGATAGAGAGTTCTTCCGCTTCAGGTTGCAGCAAATGTTCTATATGATTGCTAGAAGGCTTGTCATTAGCAGCTGCTATAGTATTAAGTTGAGAATCCACTTCTCACTTGAACGTTACAAGCATTTCTGGATGATTGAAGAGATGCATGAGATCCTTTGACGGATGATCCATGAAAACAGAAATTGAGAAAAGAGAAAAACTGCAATAACTTCTAAACGAAGCCGAATTTGAGCAACCTGAGGGTGTAAAACGAACTCGAACAGGTGAACCTATTCTCCAATGGATGGATGGCTCTGAGCCGGTTCCGAAAAGCTATTGTGGGCTGAAAGCGGCCAAGCGGATCAAAAGTTATAACTGTTTTAAAATTGGATTTATTTTAGGCCGAATCTCGCTTCTTCATCGCAACTGTTGTTCATCAACCACTCAACATCTGAATGTCACGTGTTTTTGTTGATGCCAAAATTGTACCACATCCACGATACTCTAGCCTTTTGAGATGAGAGGAGTTAACTGTCGAGCAACTGGTTACTTGAGTCACGAGTGAAGAGATGAGAGAGAGAGGAGAAGAGAGGGCCACTACCGCTAGCTTGCGACGAGACCAGACTTCACCCGCCGCGGCAAATGCCACTCCTGCGGCGGGATTTCCCTTTATTTATGAACTTGTATTACAACTTGTCTTGGATTCGAATATGTAGAGAAGAGAAACCAATGTTGATTACAAGGGATAATGAGTAAGAAAGAGCCCGACTAGGCCGTTCAGGCCGCTTGAGTCGCTTGAGATACTGACCAAATTGATAGGTTGTCGTCCGAGTTGCCAAATCAGCTAGACATGAGTCTTGGAGGCGACGGGAAGTTGTTAGGAAACTGTTCAGACCGGGCCGAATGAAATCATGTTGTCGTTTGGAGACATCAATGTCGTCGGACGATAGCCGACCAAATGAGCTGGAGATCGGTCAGACCGCCACCTCCCTTCATGAAGTCCGGTAAGCTCTTCTTAACCGCCAGGCCGCATTAGGAGGTGATGGATGTCGACCCAAGCAGTCTTCACCTTGAGGTCACTGGGGGCTACTGGATGCTATCCGCCCGAACTCGGGGTCGAGGTCGCTGGAGCTGCTGGAGGCTAACCACACGGTGCATGCGGTTAGCTTAAACTAGGTCGTAGAATCAGGTTTCTACCATCGTCGTGTCCTCTCTCCACCTCTGTTCATGCTCGAGAGTCCTATTTATAGGTTCTGGGTCGGTGTCATCTCCGCCGGTGAGCCGGTGGCCGGAACTTTACCGGCGCGGTTAGAAAACTGGAGGTCGCCTTCTTCTTTGGCGACTAAAATGACGGAGGCCGCCGGTGAGCTCTACTATTCTCGGAGGTCGTCTAGCTGGCGGCTAGGAAAGTTGTGACCGCCATCCTGCGGTTAGACAAGAAGGAGATCGACACTTACCAGGGGCAGTTGGAGGGAGCCACCGCTTACCCTAGTGAAAGTCACCGACCAGGCGGTTATGAAATAAGAGACCGCCGACCTGGCAGTTAGACAGAGGAGACCGCCGACCTGGCAGTTAGAAGATAGGAGAATGCCGACCTGGCAGTTAGACGGAGGAGACCGCCGACTTGGTAGTTAGAAGATAGGAGACCGCCTACCTGGCGGTTAGATGGTGGAGACCGCGGACCTGTCAGTTAGAAGTGGAAGAAGGCTGATACTTAGGCGGCTACACTGGCGGAGGCCGCCTCCTCTTGGATGGAGGTTGCACCCATGCAGTTAGGACAAAGAAGCCGCCTCTTACCTTGGTGTTGGAGGCCGCCGACGATTAGGAAAAAGGAGACCATCAGTTACAATGGTGGAGGCCGCCGGTGGTTGGGATGGAGAAAACACCTACTATAAGTGGTGTGAGGGTAGAAATTGCCGCTTCTTTCCGTTTTGGGTGTGAAATGGACTTTGCGTGAGGTCTAAACCTTCTCGGGTGCGTAATTTGTAAAAAGGTAGCAAAAAAGGCCTCCCAGGGGAGGATCGCCGATTTCTGTGTCAACACTACAAATTTGCAATAATATCTTGCTAGTCCAAGGAAACTTCAAATGTCTGCAACGGTCTTCAATAAAGGCCAGTCTTTCACAATTTGAATTTTTACTCCTGCCCCACTAATAAGATGACCCAATAAGCTGACTTTTTTGAGCCAAAATTCACACTTGTTGAACTTTGCATACAAGTATTGCTCCCTTAGTTTCTCCAGGACCAAACTTAAATGTTTAGTATGATCATCCTCCGACTTGGAGTATACCAAAATATCATCTATGAAGATGATGACAAAAATGTCTAGGTATGGCTTGAAGACTCAGTTCATCAGTGTCGCGAACACCGAGGGGCATTAGTAAGGCCCAAATAGCATCACTGTGGACTTATAACCCATATCTAGAGGTAAAGGCCATCTTTGGGATGTCTTCCTCTTGGATCTGTAAATGGTAATAACCGGATCTTAAGTCTAATTTTGAAAAAACTCAAGCCTCTTGGTGTTAATCAAAGAGCACCTCTATTTAAGGGAGTGGGTATTTATTTTGTACTGTTAATCGATTGAGTTCCCGATAATCAATACAAAGTCATAATGTTCCATCCTTTTTCTTGATTAAAAGAATAGTAGCTCCCCATGACGATGGAATAGGACGAACAAATCCATCTTTGACCAACTCTTGTAGTTGTTTTCTAAACTCAGCTAACTCTTTTGGGGCCATTCGGTAAGGAGCTCAGGATACAGGTTGAGCTCCGGTCATGATGCGCAAATCTAGCGCACCGCTATAGGCGGTTGCGAGACTGCGGCACAAAACAGCAGTGTACCGATCGTTCAAGTAATATAAATTGTGGGAGTGAATCCCCAAGTATCGAATCTCAAAGGAACACGGTAAGGTGGAGTTATCTATCGAGGAAGGACTTGAGATTGAAGTCCTTTAGGTCGGACGGAATGCGGAAGATTTGATTTTGTGAAAAAGAAATAAAACTAAACTAAATTAACACTACTATGCAGGCCGTTATGCACTACTTCGTTGGGCGGATGGAAACTATGAAGGCCGCTATGCACTGCTTCGCAAGGCGGATAGACGAGTAGGAAAGCGGATGGAGTGAGTCGCACCGGCCGAATGAGGGTCGCAATCACCTCGTCAACAAGCACGCCACTAGCAATTGCTAGTGCTGCAACACCGAGCACTCACACCACAATCACCATGAAAGCACACCTCAAGCACTCATAAAGCATGAAAACATTTCATAATATATAACAAGAAGTTCAACAAATGTAGAGTGCAACATCATCAACATAAAGAAGATTACACTAACAACAATAGTCCAAGAGGAGAAAAATGCAAGAGATACAACCGAATCCGGAGGCTTGTTGTAGATTCAAGGTAGGAATCATCGGGGTGTCAATCCACGTCCTAGCTCGATCCCCACTATCGTCCGGGGTAGAGGATGCCTGTCACTTCCTCCCAATGGATCTATCTTCTCCAGTAAACTACAATCCGGCCACGTCCGATGTGAATAACTCCTTGCTTGGCGATGAAGATGAGTGTAGAATCCTCTCCTTGAAGTGCTTGGATGATGAAGGCGGCCGAGAGGATGCTCCGGCTTTAGATTTCAAGGAAATGGTGATCGGAGCTCCTCCTTCAGGTTAGCGGCGATGGAGCGCCGAGAATGGCGCGGAGCAGAGCTATTGGGCGTGAAAAAGATGATCCATCCCGCTTAGGGCAGATTCTGCAGCTTTTATAGAAAGTTAGTCAGAAATTGGTCACGCACAGTCGAACACACGACCGTGCGTTAACCGTTCGATATTAATCGACTAATAGCCCCAGGAAGAAGAAGCGGGAGCGCCTGTGCGTTTTACTCACGCACGGTCGAAGCCGACCGTGCGTAAAAATGCACAGGCAAATTTCGAATGCAAGAAAATAGGCCAACAGAGGGGCTCGTGCGTTTTACACACACACAGACAAAAATGACCGTGCGTAAAAATGCACGGGCGAATCCAGATCACAATTTTTGCCAGCATAAACACACACATGGTCGGAGCGATCGTGCGTCAAGTAAAACGCACGACCGTGTGATTCATGCATAAATGTAATTTGGGCAGAATCGGGATCTTTCCACCTTCACAACACAATAATCAGCTGGGAAAACACCTCCAGCAACATCCAAAAATAGAAAAAGGGTTGGGGAGCACCATGTGTTTACCCCCAACAACATGGAGCGCAAATGCACACCAAAGCGTGCCTAAATAGTGCACATAGTGCGGAAGTGATTATATGAAGAATATAAATAACAATAGTTCGGAAAGGACGTGCACAAGAGTGAAAACTAGCCCGGATGAGTCCAAAAATGTGTATACAAATGGGAATCATAACACCCCCAGACTTACATGTTTGCGCGTCCCGAGCAAAACCAATTCAAGCTAAGGGAAAAACAAAGTAGCTGGTTAGGATATTGTGATACAGAGTAAAATGAGAAGTCACATACTCACATGTGTTAAAATATAGCAACAAAGATTTTTAATTATACTACATAGTTTATAGATTTCAAAAAAGGGTACAGAGTTATTATTCTACTCAAAATAGGAATTGTGGTGAATTGTCTAGTCATGCGTAAGGGGAAAATAGATGGACCGCTGAGATGAGAATTGCCTAAGATTAGGATCCGGGATGACCTCCACTAAAATCCGTTAGTGTCGGGGACCATATTCTTGCCTGTTCACATTCTCTCAATGACACTAGATCGGTTCACTGCACGAGTCGGTAGGACTTTGGGTTTTAAATGGGGCTTAGGTTACGGTGAGGTAACCAAAGGTAAACATAAAGGCTACACACACCAAACCCAGATGAGCTAATTATAAAAATAATCTAACAAGCAACCACCAAGAGCACGAGTGCACCACACCCCCAGACTTAAGCTTGACAATATGGGTGTGTGCCCCGCCTAATCCAAACACAAATCTCAAACAGATTTTCATATAAGCTCTTTTTTTTACATTTTATTTTCTTTTTCAATAATTTCTTCTTCTTTTTTTCTCTTTCTCAATTTGTTTTTCAAATCACTTTCAGCATATTTTCAATAAAAGCACAACCACCACCACCACAACATTTTCCATATCACACTCCCAAAATAGGAAATATAAATCTGCTCTTGCTTGGTGTTTAGGTGCATGACTAGGATCGGCATTTTGGCTTTGGTGATAACTAGGTAGAGCTGAATCAAATGACATGGATAGGCTCAAGGAGGCTAGCAAGTGAAGATGATAGGAGCAAAAGACAGGCTCAACCGGGACAAAATGAAGGCCTACGTCACTCTCATGAAAATGAACTATCCTATGCCCATGCTTCAAGAATGGCCAGGGGCAAGTTCTTAGCCCCCGAGAAAGGAAATCCTTCCTCCGAACTCAAACAATACGAGTCTAACGATTATCTACACTCATCCCTACGCTACCACTCGATTCATATCGTATTCAACAATTTGAGTAGAATAATTAACAATTACACTTAGAGAAATAAAATAAACTAAAAGTATAAGGAAAAATCTACTCTACACATATTTTTATACAAATGGGAGCACTCGACTAGGAGCACTACACGAGTCACAACTTACTCCGCTACACAATCCTAAACCAGCACCTCAATTTTCCAATTAAGCAGTAAAACTGAATTAAACTCGGAGCATGCTCGCGGGTAAGTGCGCTCTTAAGAGGGTGTAGTGTCGTGCCATCATCATGAATACTACAAAATAACTAAAATAAAGACTTCTAGCATGCTATGCAATAGTGCACGTGAGTGAGTACAATAAATATCTCTCCCCCAGACTTAAACTAAACAAACCAGCATAAAATATCAACATGAAATTTAAATGAGGGCTATGGGAAGAGAGTGAGCATACCAGAAGATGCGTGTAAAACCAGGGCAAAGCCGCGGCATCCGCCATCCAGAAAAAGTACCTGCAGGGGGTGAGCTACGCAAAAAACAAAATAAAATATACTGGCTAAAATGAAATAACACTAACAAAACTAAACTAGATGAAATAAAAATGCATGAAAAGTAAGATAACTATTGGGGTTATTGTCTTCCCAACACGACTTATTCAAATTTAAAACAGTTCTAGCTAATGGGTCTATGAAAAGAAAAGTGCACAGGTAACTGTTCTAATATCCGTGTCGGTAACGGGTACCGATACGGTGATAAAACAGCTACCCCTCTACCTGAATAATAATACTTGCTTCTCACAGGTAGAGGGAAGAGAATGTAAGTGGAGAAGGAAGAATCCTCTCCCAACTCACCAAAATAATCCTTGCCCAACAAGGTGTCCATCTTCAGGGAGGCGGCAGGAGGAGAAGGCAATAAATGAGGCTTCCTTTATGGAGGAGGGTGTTGGATCGATTGGCGCCCTTAGAGGGGGGGGGGGGGAGTGAATAAGGGAATAACTTTCTTTTTTAAAATTTTAGATGATTTACAAAGTTGTTTAAAGTAAATTAGAATGAGATAGCAATTTAGCTTAAGGGAAGAAACAATTGTAATTTGCAATTTTATAGTTTATGCCAAATGAAAGAAATAAAGTAAACACAAATGGAGACATGATTATATTATATAAAAAGGTGTTTACATAAATTTGGTTTCTATATCGCTAGAAATCGGAGGCGTACAAAGTAAAACAAATTTTCCTTTTCTATACCGACTTGTATCCCCACAAACCGGTTGGCTTTATCCAATCCTTCTCCGGATATGGCCTCAAGCCGCTCTAGCCAATCCTTCCCCGGATATAGCCTCGAGCACCTCCTAGATCTAATCTCCTAGACCTAGTCGCCAACTCACGCGGTGAAATACCCCCTAAGCCGCCCAAGGACTTAGTCGCCAACACAAGGCGACTTCTATTACAAAAATTACAATAATGAAATAAAGCAAATAACAAGAACTCCCACTATGAGATTTCTGAAGTTGAGGATGAAGGATCACTGTAGCACAAGCAAGGTTGAAGCAATCGTTCTTCGGATGCAGCGTGGGGCCTTCCTTCTCCAGAAATCTTCTTTGGCTTTGAGTGGGAGATGAGCTTTCGGAAGAGTAACAACTCTGGAAATTTGGCACAATTAATCTTTCTGGAAGCTCTAACCGAAACGAGAGAGAGCCCATCAATTTATAGAACTTGAAGATAGTGCCTGCGGTAGCTCCTAGCGCCTGCGGTAGCGTTCATGTGGAGCGGTTGCAAAACCGTCGGTGGCGTGGCGCTTTGCACGAACTTTAGATAGCGCTGGCGGTACCGCTATTAGCTCCGTTTGAAAGTTCGGCTCCGTTTCAGATTTCAAAAATTCGGCTCCGTTTGAAAGTTATTTCAGTTTTTCTATTTCGACAATTCTTGTTTTCATGGATCATCCGTCAGAAGGCCCCGAGCATCCTTCCAATCATCTTGAAGTTCCTGTTCAAAGTAGCGACATAAACCCCCTATTAGCAGGGATCACCCACATTGAAAGACAAGAGGATTCTCAACTTAATACTATAGCAGCTACTTATGACAAGCCTTCTAGCAGTCATCTAGATCATTCGTTACAACCTGAAGCAGCAGGACTCTCTATTCCTCATCATGAGTCTCATAAGGTTAGTATGGGTGATCCCCCTTACCTTGTTGATAGACTAATAATTCCTTCAGGAGAAGAACAAGAGCCTTCCCCATTATCGAACAAAATCCATTGGGAAGTAGTCCCGAATGATTTCAAGGAGCCTCGTCTACTAGTCTACTCTGGAATGAGTGATCCAGTTTTTCATCTGAAAGCCTTTGAGGCAGCCACTTCACTAAGAATTCTATCAGATGGTATCAAGTGTAAACTTCTCATCATGATCTTTGACGGTCAAGTTCTAGATTGGTTCTATCATTTGCCATCTCAATCGATCAATTGCTTCGGGGATCTTCGAAGAGAATTTTATTTGAGGTTCAGCACTTTAAGGAAACGTAAGAGAGGTCTACCAGCTCTTTTTCAGATCAAGCAAATGGATAGCGAATCCACAGCTCACTTCATCGATCGCTTTCAAAAAGAAATCCTTGATGTTGTTAATGCTGATCAAAGTCTCTATAAACATGCCTTAATTAATGGTCTCCAGGAAGGTCCTCTTAAGTTTGAAGTCACCATGAAAGAGCCAGAATCTTATGCTCATCTTATTGAAATAGCAAATCAGTTCATTAAGGCCGAGGATGCGAACCCCGATTATTTTGCTTCTTTAATTCAGAGGCCTCAACAACAACAGAAAGATTATTCTTCTCATGGTCATCTTCCTATCAATCATCGTGGCTATTTGTTAGAATATGAACAAGGTCCCAACTTATCATCTCAACGTGAAATATGCTATGATTATGAGCATCTATCTGCTTCTCCAAGTATCCTGCAGCTAAATCAATCAGAGCTATGCCTTGTCAACCCTCATATCTCAACTCAGGCTTATGATTACAAGTCATGTAATTCTCCTCGCTCAAATAAGCAAGATAAGTTCCGAGGAAGGTATACAAGTTTGACTATCTCAATGAAAGAAGTTCTTCAAATTATCCAGCAAGAACCTGGTTTTACAAGACCTTCTCTCATGCGACCTGATCATAGGAATTGTCACAAAGATTTGTTTTGTCAATACCACGTGTGTGGGTCATGATACAGAAAAGTGTCGCGCTCTACATAAGCTTGTAGAGAAGTTATTGAAAGAAGGCAAACTGCGGGAATATGTTGCTTAAAAATATGATTGTAAAGTCTTTTCTAGCAATATTGGTCACTCACTCGATGATAGATCCATTTTCATTGGCAAAAAAGTTCGTCTTAAGGCCAGAGCTCTTTCAGTTATGTTTGCATTAGTTCTTTCCTTTAAATACATACATGGTTGAATATGGCTCGTGAATGTTGTGGCAATCAAACCCACCTTTTTGGTGGTTGCCCGAGTTTCTTTAAAGGCAATCAAACCCATCTCCTTGATGGTCGCCAAAATCTTTAGAGGCAATCAAACCCATCTCCTTGATGGTCGCCAAAATCTTAAAAGGCAATCAAACCCATCTCCTTAATGGTCGCCAAAATCCTTAGAGGCAATCAAACCCATCTCCTTGATGGTCGCCAAAATCTTAAAAGGCAATCAAACCCATCTCCTTGATGGTCGCCAAAATCTTAAGAAGGCAATCAAACTCATCACTTAATGGTCGCCCAAATCCTTAAAAGCAATTGAACCCATCTTTTGATGGTCGCCCCATTACGGTTTCATCTTTATATCCACATTATAGTGGTTGCTCCAATTGAGCATTACTACTTCTTTTGCATACGATACAGAGGCTATGCTAGCTTCTTGCTTACAAATGAAGTGAATATCACCACGTCGTATCGAGACATCCAAAAACTTCTTTTCTATAGATGTTTATATGAAAAGATGAATAGGTGGTTGCGAGTTTTCCTCAGGTACTCGCATTATGAAGTTTCTTTTATACCTGCTTTAAGTTCTCTTTTGCAGAGATTAGCAGGTGCGCGAGCTCTCTTCAGGTACTCGCGTTATGTTTTTTACCTGCTTTGAATTCTCTTTTGCAGAGATTTGCAGGTGTTCGCGAGTTCTCTTCAGGTACTCGTGTTATATTATATTTTATACCTGCTGTGAGTTCTCTTTTGCAGAGATTAGCAGGTGTTCGCGAGTTCTCTTTAGGTACTCGCGTTATGTTTTTTACCTGCTTTGAATTCTCTTTTGCAGAGATTTGCAGGTGTTCGCGAGTTCTCTTCAGGTACTCGCGTTATAGATTGTTTTATACCTGCTTTATGTTCTGTTTTTGCAGAGATTGGCAGGTATTCGCGGGTTCTCTTCGGGTACTCGCGCTACAGATTATTTTATACCTGCTTTAAGTTCTGTTTTTGCAGAGATTAGCAGGTATTCGCGAGTTCTCTTCAGGTACTCAAGTTATAGATTGTTTTATATCTGCTCTTGAGTTCTCTTTTGCAGAGATTAGCAGGTGTTCGCGAGTTCTTTTCAGGTACTCGCATTATGTTTCATACCTGCTTTGAATTCTCTTTTGCAGAGATTTGCAGGTGTTCGCGAGTTCTCTTCAGGTACTCGCGTTATGTTTTTTACCTGCTTTGAATTCTCTTTTGCAGAGATTTGCAGGTGTTCGCGAGTTCTCTTCAGGTACTCGCGTTATGTTTTTTACCTGCTTTGAATTCTCTTTTGCAGAGATTTGCAGGTGTTCGCGAGTTCTCTTCAGGTACTCGCGTTATGTTTTTTACCTGCTTTAAATTCTCTTTTGCAGAGATTTGCAGGTGTTCGCGAGTTCTCTTCAGGTACTCGCGTTATATTATATTTTATACCTGCTGTGAGTTCTCTTTTGCAGGGATTAGCAGGTGTTCGCGAGTTCTTTTCAGGTACTCGCGTTATTTTTCATACCTGCTTTGAGTTCTCTTTTTGTAGAGATTAGCAGATGTTCGCGAGGTATCTTCAGGTACTCACATTATATTTCATACCTGCTTTGAGTTTTCTTTTACAGAAATTAGCAGGTGATCGCGAGTTTCCTTCAGGTACTCGCGTTATATTCTTTTATATCTGCTTTAGGTTTTCTTTTGCAGAAATTAGCATGTGATCGCGAGTTTCCTTCTGGTACTCGTATGTTCCTATCTCTTTCTGCATGCTATAATTTTTGCCTTGCAGAGGTTAGCATCTATTGGCAAGTCATGAGCAGGTACTTGCTCTCTCCTTCTCTTATCCTTGTTCTAGCAATTTGTGAGAGGCGGATCACGATTTTCGTGGGTAAGTCCTACTTTTTCGAAGTTCTTTATGGAACTTGAAAAAGTGCTGCGATTATGTTTACCCAGAAATCGGCGATCCTTTTCGAGGAGATTTTTTCTGCGTTTCTCCTACAGGTCATGCGGCTAGGGATCTCCTGCCCGCCCAGCAGGGGCGGTCTACTTCCTCAGGTCGCCCAGCCGGGGCAGCCTCCTCCTTTAGACCGCGCGGGTAGGCGGTCTCGTCCTTCAGACAGCGCGGGTAGACGGCCTCCCCCTTCAGACCCAGCAGGGGCGGCCTCCTCCTTTAGACCGCGCGGGTAGGCGGTCTCGTCCTTCAGACCGCGCGGGTAGACGGCCTCCCCCTTCAGACCCAGCAGGGGCGGCCTCCTCCTTTAGACCGCGCGGGTAGGCGGTCTCGTCCTTCAGACCGCGCGGGTAGGCGGCCTCCGCCTTCAGACCCAGCAGGGGCGGCCTCCTCCTTTAGACCGCGCGGGTAGGCGGTCTCGTCCTTCAGACCGCGCGGGTAGGCGGCCTCCCCCTTCAGACCCAGCAGGGGCGGCCTCCTCCTTTAGACCGCGCGGGTAGGCGGTCTCGTCCTTCAGACCGCGCGGGTAGGCGGCCTCCCCCTTCAGACCCAGCAGGGGCGGCCTCCTCCTTTAGACCGCGCGGGTAGGCGGTCTCGTCCTTCAGACCGCGCGGGTAGGCGGCCTCCCCCTTCAGACCCAGCAGGGGCGGCCTCCTCCTTTAGACCGCGCGGGTAGGCGGTCTCGTCCTTCAGACCGCGCGGGTAGGCGGCCTCCCCCTTCAAACCCAGCAGGGGCGGCCTCCTCCTTTAGACCGCGCGGGTAGGCGGTCTCGTCCTTCAGACTGCGCGGGTAGGCGGCCTCCCCCTTCAGACCCAGCAGGGGAGGCCTCCTCCTTTAGACCGCGCGGGTAGGCGGTCTCGTCCTTCAGACCGCGCGGGTAGGCGGCCTCCATTGTTCAGACCGCGCGGGTAGGGATCCGATCACCGGCTCACCGGAGGTGACGACATCGACCCAGAGCCTATAAATAGGACCCTCGACCATGAACAGATGATAGGCAAGTTGGGGGACAAAACTGGCGGCTAGAAATAGCCAGACCGCACCTACTAGCGGTCTGACCGACGAACTCCTAACTGCCAGTTCGGGCGGTCTCAACAACAGGCCGGGCGGCCTAAGCAAACAGCCCGGGCGACCTGTCCGGGCGACCTCAGCAAACAGCCCGAACGGCTTTCTTTTCTTACCCGCAACTCTCTTGTATTAATGGTATTTCCATGTACTAAACACAACGAGCTGTAATACATATTATTAAATAAAGGGAAAGCCTGCCGCAGGAGTGGCATTTGCCGCGGCGGGCGAAGTCTGGCCTCGCCGCAAGCTAGCGACCCCCTCTTCTTTTCTCTCGTTCAGCTCTTCATTTGCGACTCAAGTAACCAGCTACTCGACCACTACCCCCTCTCTTTCCTTCTCGAGGGCGTGGGGACAATTTCGGCATCAACAAGGGTAGTAAGGAGACATTCTTTAAGCTAGTTATAAATCATGATCGAGCTTTTGCAATATATGAAATGATAAAGAGTTTAAGCATAATATTGAAGAGATTTCAAATAAATAGATAAGAGTTTTAAGCAAGCGGAAGATTATAAGAAACATCTTTTTGTAAGCATGAAAAGCATAAGTAAAAATATGAGTTTTAGTTCAAAATTGAAAGATGTTTTAACCTTTTTGAAATCTCAAAGTCTTTCATAAAGATACCAAGCATGAAATGAATATATCAAAGAGAGATTATACTACAATGTTACTTAATTTTAAGTTCAAGAGATACAAAAATATTGTAGAGATCATGCTAGGTTATCTAGTGCATTTCTTATATAAAGAGTAGTATAGATAAAGCATTAGAATCCAATACTCATGAGAAGAAGTGTTATGAAAGATAATGATGTGCACATAAATGTATTTTGAGCAAAGTTAACAATTGATTTAAATCACAAAATACAAGACATATGTAGAGTAAAATGCACAATAAAACACAAGTATATCAACTTTCACACACTTTTAATGCACATAATTTTTATCAAAAGAATGGAGTAACCAAGGTTTGCACAAGACACTTTACTATTCTTTCCAAGGTACTCAACCTCACAATACTTATGAAGACTTATCAGGAGGTTCAAGTGGTGCTTGGTGGAGTTATATTTGTCTACATATATATATATATTTTTTTTGTTCACATTTGTGAGAAAACATTCTCCGAATACAATTGTTTTGCAAACCCAATTTTTTTTAATTTAACCACTTTTCAAAATTTCATAAGTGTAATTCAAATGTAGTGTAGGCAATAAACTTATGCAAGTTTTAATTCATTGTACAAATACAATACACAGGCAAGCATTTTAGATTTAAACACACTTGTTGATTATCAAAATAAGTGAGTGAAAGGTATCATTATCAATCATAATACATTTACCCATACTTAGTGGCATGCTAAGCTTGGTTCTACACTTATTTTTCAATACAATTAATGCACTTTAAATAGATATATCAAAGCATGATAAACAAAATAATGTTCATAGTAATTTGAAGGAATAAATTTTTACATTGTAAATAATTCTAAATAATAGAATCCATTCATGCTTGATATTAACAATAAAGATCATACAGTTTTTTTTTTGTTTTGAAAAATTTTAAGGAAATAAAAACGGAAAAATCACAAAAATATATTTTTGTATTTTTGAATTTTGAATTTTTGTAGTTGATTTTTCATAATATAAATAAAATAAAAATAAAATAGTCAGAAACACAAAAACAAATTAGTACATATAAACTAACATATTTTTAAGGATTTTTAGAAATTTTGAAAATCACAAAATTCAAAAAATCACGCTAGCGCCGACGCTGGCGCTAGCGCGGGAAATAGTAAGTGAAATATTGAAGAATTTAAAATTCTGTTTTTTGATATTGATTAGGGGTCTTAAGAGTTGTCTTATGTAGAAATTTAGTAATTTTCAGAGATGTCTTGATTGCTCAGATTGCATAAAATATTAGCGTTTTACATATTATTCATCCTAAAATGTCTGACTCCTAATTCCAACCTTAACATTTGAAACCTTGCATCGGGAAGAGGTTTAGTGAATATATCAGCAAGTTGAGAGTCCGTGCCAATGAAACTTATTCTAACATTTTCCTTTTTAATGTGATCCCTTATGAAATGATGACGTACACTATATGTTTGGATCTAGAATGGTGTACCGGATTATTTGTGAGATCAATGGCACTTTTGTTGTCACATTTTAATTCAATAATTTTTAGATGAAAACCAAAGTCCTCTAAGGTTTGGCTCATCCATAGTGCTTGTGCACAACAACTCCCTAATGCAATGTATTCGGCCTCCGTGGTGGAGAGTGCAACCGAATTTTGTTTCCTACTAGACCATGCAACTAATGAAGGTCCTAGAAAATGACAAGTAACACTAGTGTTTTTTCTATCAAGTGAACAACCAGCGTAGTCCGAATCGGAGTAGCCGTGAAGTGTAAATGAATTATTGTGCGGGTCCATAATCCTAATCTAGATGACCCTATGAGATATCTAAAAATTCATTTTACCGCTTTTAAATGAGATTTTTTTGGATTGGCTTGAAATCGAGCACATAAGCTTACGACAAACATAATATCGGGTCTAGTTGCACTTATATAAAGTAGAGATCCTATCATACCTCTATATAAAGTTTGATCTATAGAAATTCCTGATTCATCTTTTCCTAATTTTAGTGATGCACTCATTGGTGTAGAAGCATGTTTAAGGTTTTCAAATCCAAAACGTTTAAGCATATCATGGACATATTTAGTTTGACATACAAAGATACCATCAAGTCTTTGTGATATTTGAAAACCAAGGAAATAAGAAAACAAGACTCATTTCAAATTCATTTTTCATCACTAGAATGACTTCTTTACACATCTCTTCATTAGTAGATCCAAAAATAATATCATCAACATATATTCGTAAAATAATCATATCATCATTGTTGTTTACCCAGAAATCGGCGATCCTTTTCGAGGAGATTTTTTCTGTGTTTCTCCACAGGTCATGCGGCTAGGGATCTCCTGCCCGCCCAGCAGGGGCGGTCTCCTTCCTCAGGTCGCCCAGCCGGGGCAGCCTCCTCCTTTAGACCGCGTGGGTAGGCAGTCTCGTCCTTCAGACCGCGCGGGTAGACGGCCTCCCCCTTCAGACCCAGCAGGGGCGGCCTCCTCCTTTAGACCGCGCGGGTAGGCAGTCTCGTCCTTCAGACCGCGCGGGTAGACGGCCTCCCCCTTCAGACCCAGCAGGGGCGGCCTCCTCCTTTAGACCGCGCGGGTAGGCGGTCTCGTCCTTTAGACCGCGCGGGTAGGCGGTCTCGTCCTTCAGACCGCGCGGGTAGGAGGCCTCCCCCTTCAGACCCAGCAGGGGCGGCCTCCTCCTTTAGACCGCGCGGGTAGGCGGTCTCGTCCTTCAGACCGCGCGGGTAGGCGGCATCCCCCTTCAGACCCAGCAGGGGCGGCCTCCTCCTTCAGACCGCGCGGGTAGGCGGTCTCGTCCTTCAGACCGCGCAGGTAGGCGGCCTCCATTGTTCAGACCGCGCGGGTAGGGATCCGGTCACCGGCTCACCGGAGGTGACGACATCGACCCAGAGCCTATAAATAGGACCCTCGACCATGAACAGACGACAGGCAGGTGGGGGGACAAAACCGGCGGCTAGAAACAGTCAACCCGCACCAAGTTGCGACCTGTCCGGGCGACCTGTCCGGGCGACCAGTCCGGGCGACCAGTCCGGGCGACCAGTCCGGGTGACCAGTCCGGGCGACCAGTCCGGGCGACCTGTCCGGGCAACCTGTCAGGGCGACCTGTCCGGGCGACCTGTCCGGGCGACCTCGGCGAACAGGCCGAGCGACCTCTACGACCAGGCCGAGCGACCTAGGCAAACAGCTCGCGCGGCTTACTCTTTTCTTACCCGCAACTCTCTTGTACTCATTCTATTTTCATGTACTAAACACAACGAGCTGTAATACAGATTATTAAATAAAGGGAAAGCCCGCCGCAGGAGTGGCATTTGCCGCGGCGGGCGAAGTCTGGCCTCGCCGCAAGCTAGCGGTCCCCTCTTCTTTCTCTCGTTCAGCTCTTCATTTGCGACTCAAGTAACCAGCTACTCGACCACTACCCTCTCTCTTTCCTTCTCGAGGGCGTGGGGACAATTTCGACATCAACAATTGTTGTGCTTTATGAAGAGAGTATTATCCGCACTTCCCATAATATAACCATGCTTTAATAAAAATGATGTAAGTCTTTCATACCATGCACGAGGCGCTTGTTTTAAACCATAAAGCGCTTTCTCTAGTTTATAAACATGATTTGGAAATTTTTCACTAATAAAACCGGGGGGTTGTTCAACATAAACATCTTCTTTTACAAACCCGTTTAGAAAAGCACTTTTCACATCCATTTGAAATAGTTTTATTCTTGTAAAGCTTGCAAATGCTAGAAAAATTCTAATAGACTCGAATCTAGCAACGGGTGCAAAAGATTCATCAAAATCTATCCCCTCGATTTGAGAATATCCTTGTGCTACTAATCGTGCTTTATTTCTAGAGATTCTTGACTCACCATCTAATTTATTTTTAAAAATCCATTTTACACCGACAACCGGGTGATTAGATGGTCTTTCAACTAATTTCCAAACATTATGTCGCTCAAATTGTTCTAAATCTTCATTCATAGCCAAAAACCAAAATTCATCATTTAAAGCAGTAGAAACTGTTTTTGGTTCTATTTCGGAAATAAAACAAATATTTGAAAAAGATTCATGAAGAGAAGAGTGAGTTCTTACCCCGATGGATGGTTCACCAATTATCAATTCCCGTGGATGATCCTTTATGAATTTCAAGGCACTTGGAGGTACATATTCATCTTCCTTGACCTCCTCTTTTTCTTCTTCTTTGGAAGGTTCCTCATCACCATGCTCCAAAGGTTGTAAGAGATCATCCTCGTTGCCTGCGGAAAGTTTTTCTACACAAGGAACAAACTCATCAAATTTTACATTTATTGACTCTTCAACTCTACTAGTTCTTTTATTAAAAATTCTATAAGCTTTACTAGTTGAAGAGTACCCAAGAAAAGTTCCTTCATCACATTTTTCATCAAACTTTCCCAAGCTATCTTTTGTATTCAAAATAAAACATTTACAACCAAAAACTTTGAAATAAGATACATTAGGCTTCTTTTGAAAATAGAGTTCATATGGTGTGAGATTAAGATGTGGGCGAAGCATGATTCAATTCAAAACATAACACGATGTACTTACGGCTTCGGCACAAAAGGACTTAGGTAATTTATATTCACATAACATAGTGCGTGCTAGTTCTTGAAGTGTCCTATTCTTTCTTTCTACAACACCATTTTGTTGTGGTGTGCATGGTGCAGAGAACTCATGTTTAATGCCTAACATATCACAAAAGGATGCAAATTTTTCATTTTCAAATTCTCCTCCATGATCCGAGCGAATGCATTTAATTTTTAAATCACTTTCATTTTGAATACGAGTACATAATTTTGCAAATTCACAAAACGCATCGGATTTGGAAGAGAGAAATAATGTCCAACAATATCTTGAAAAATCATCTATTAAAACATATGTATATAATCTAACACCAAGACTTGCAGTGCTAACGGGACCAAAAAGATCCATATGAATTATTTGTAAGGGTCTTGTAGTAGAAATGAAATTTTTACTTTTGAAAGGGGATCTAGAAAATTTACCTTTTTGACATGGTGAACAAAGTGAAGGTAAAGTTCCATTTAACCTAGGCAATCCTCTAATTAATTACTTTTGACAAGTTTTACAATGAGCTTTGTGCTAGCATGTCCTAGTCTTCTATGCAAAAGTTCTAACTCATCATTTTTAGTGATAAAACATTGTTAGTAGGATTAGATATTTTGCATAAGTTAGTGGAAGATTCAAATAACACATCTAATCCTTTATCACATAATTGGCTAATAGAAATTAAATTGTGTTTTAATCCTTTCACATAAAGAACATTAGATATAGTAAAGGATTTGTTACCAACTGTACCAATTCCCATGATCCTTCCTTTTCCGTTGTCACCAAACGTCACGATCCCTCCCTTCTTCTTTTCTAGGCTAAGGAACTTTGCTTTATTGCCCGTTGGCGGCGCAAATCTCACACACCGCTATAGGCGGTAGCTCGACTGCGACACGAAACGGCAGTGTACCGATCGTTCAAGTAATATAAAACGAGGAGTAATCCCCGAGTATCGATTCTCTCAAGGAACACAGTAAGGTGGAGTTAACGTTCGAGGTAGGACTTGAGATTGAAGCCCTTAACGTCGGATAGAATGCGGGGGAGTTGGGTTGGCTTTTGGAAAATAAAATAAAAGCTATCAACTACTCCTATGCAATGCCGCTATGCAATGCTTCGCTTGGCGGGATGGAGACTAGGCAGGCCTTGAGCGCGCTGCGTCGAAAGGGCGGATGGACGAGTAGGCAAACAGATCGAACTATGCAGGCCTTGAGCGCGCTGCTTCGTTAGGCGGGATGGAATACGGGCCGCGATGCCACGCTTCGGTAGGCGGGTGGACGAGTAGGCTAACGGAATGAGGGTCGCAAGCACCTCTTCGACAAGCACGCCACTAGCAATTGCTAGTGCGGCACCGGACACGATAGTGGGATGGAAAATGGATGGTGGCGCTCCTCAAGCACACAAATAACAAATATTTCACAATCACATGAAATATATGGAAATACAAACTAGTTCAAGTGCAACTTCATCAAAATATACAAGATCTAGCTATTACAACAATCAATAAAAGGAGAACAAGGCAAGAAATCGACCGAATCCGAAGGCTCGTTGAAGATTCACGGTTGGAATCGCCGGGTTGTCAATCCGCGTCCAAGCTCGGTCCACAACTACGTCCGGGGTAGAGAGAGCTGTCACGACTCTCCAATGGACCCGTCTTCTTCGTGTCACGATCCGGTAGAGGTTGCAAACTTCCTCTTGCTCGATGGAGATAGCGGCTAGGTCTTCCTTTGGAGCTCTTGGATGAAGGAGGAGGCCGAGAGGAAACTCCGGCGAAGATTTGGCGTTGAAAGCTTGCCCGGAGATCCTTCCTAAGGTGGGCGGCGATGGAGGGGCGAAACCAGGCGGACGGGAGCAGAAAACGGCGGAGTCGGGCGAGGGATCTGACCTAAATCGCGAGCAGGGAATTTATAGGCGCTGGAATTAAACAGTGCGCACGATCAGTGGCGCACGACCAGTGGTCGTGCACACTAGCATTCGGTGATCGTGCGCTCTGCCTGGACGGAACCTGCAAAGACAGAAATTATAAAATAAAATGTTCGCACGACCAGTGGCGCACGACCGGTGGTCGTGCGCACTATCGTCGGTGGTCGTGCGCAATACAGCAAACAGAACTCAGAATTTTAATGATAAGTGCGCACGAGCAGTGGCGCACGACCGGTGGTCGTGCGCACTAGCATCGATGGTCGTGCGCACTGCTCCAAACAGAACTCATGAAAAAGGCATTAAGTGCGCACGATCAGTGGCGCACGACCAGTGGTCGTGCGCAGTAGAACCAGTGATCGTGCGCAGTGTTCCTGTGCAGAATTGCACCGGGAACACCTGCACGACTACTGTTCCAGCGTACAACATTAATCTAGCCACTGAAAGTGACACTTAACCGCACATGAAAACTACTAATGAAGATAGAAATGAAATCACACCAAAATAGGCCTAAAAGTGCACCTAGCATAGAATATCAAATATAAACTAAAACAGGGCTAAAGTGCAGTGAAATGACTAACTAAACGGCCCAGATGAGTCCATAAAAGTGTATATGATGAGGACTCATCACACCCCCAGACTTAACTGTTTGCGCGTCCCGAGCAAACAAATTCTAAGCGAACTAGGAAAGAACAGTAGATGGCTTAAAACTACAATACAGAGTACCATGCGAAGTCGCATGCTCACGTGCATAAGAAGAATAGTAGAGAAGATTTCTGATTATATAAACAGTTTATATATTTCTAAAAGAGTAAAAGCATATTACAACTACTCAAAATGGTGAACAACGGTGAATCGTTCGGTCATGCATACGGAGAAAGTAAACTAAACGCTGAGATGAGCATTGCTCAAGATCGGGATGCCGGACAAACTCCACCGAAATCCATCGGTGTCGGTGACCATAGGCTTGCCTGGTCACATTCTCTCCACGGCACTGGTTTGACTCAAATGCGTGAATCAATAGGACTTTGGGTTTTAAATGGGGCTTGGGTTTAGGTGAGGAAAAACAAAGATAAAAACGACGGCTACAGCACTAAACCCAAATGAGCTAATGCAGGAAACTATCCTCATTCACCACACAAACACGCGGGTACACAACACCCCCAGACTTGAACTTGAACACATGGGTGTGTGCACCGCCTACTCCCAAATATAAATCTCAAACAGATTTTTTTCAATCAAACTTTTCATTTTTCTTTTTCTTTTCAAATCTTTTTCTTCATTTCTTTTTATTTCTTTAACAATTTCAGCAAATTTTTAAAGATGCACAACCACATTTTCACAATGGACTACCACAATCAACACCACCAATTTGAAATTTAAACAAAATGCTTGCTTTTTGGGTGTGCGACTAGGATTGGAGTTTAGGCTTTGGTGAACAATAGTGGGGCTGAACCAAAAGAATGGGGTAGGCACAACTGGGCTAGCGAGGAAATGATAATAGGAATGGCACAAAGGCTCAACCGGGCCAAGATGATGGCCTATATCACATTCACACAATTGACTAACCGTATACCCATGCTTCAAGAATCGCTTGGGGCAAGTTCTAGCCACCGAGAAAGATTCTCCTTTCTCCCGACTCAAGCAATACGAGTCTAGCGATCGGTTACACACATCCCTACACTACCGTTTGATTCACACCGGATTCACCATTTGAGTAGAGTAAACAACATTTACACTAATAAGAAAAATATAAAACCATAGGTATAAAGAGAAGTCTAATCTACACAAATTTCTATGCAACCGAGCACTCGACTAGGAGCACTACTAGAGTCAACATTTTACTCTGCTACATAGTCCTAAGCCATCACCTAGACTTTCCCAAATAAGCAAAAGAATTAAATTCGCTACAGAGCTTGCATACAGATGAGTACGCGCTCAAGTGGGTGCTGTGGTGTGCAATGAAAATGAACAAATAATAAAACTGAAACTAAAATACTTCTGGCATGCTATGCATGAGTGCACGTGAGTGGGTGCAAAAACTGCTCTCCCCCAGACTTAAACTAAACAATCCACAGAATATATGACATGATAATCAGAAAAAGCTAGGGAAAGAGAGTACCCAGTGCTCAGCAATGAGCACACCAGAAGATTGGCGTTTAAACCACGACTAAGCTGCAGCATCCGCCATCCAGAAGAAGTACCTGCAGGGGTCAGCTCCGCAAAAACAAAAGAAACAGAAAAAGATAAACTACAATACTACAGCTAACTAAACATGATTAGAAGAAATAAAAATGCAGAAAAAGTAAGATAACTACTGGGGTTATTGTCATCCCAGCACGACTTATTCAAGTTTTGTACAATTCTAGGTTATAGGCCTATGAAAAGAAAAGTGCACAGGTAACTGTTCTAATATGCGTATCGGTAGCGGGTACCGATACGGAGACAGAGCAGTCACCCCTCTACCTAAATATAGATACCTGCTCCTCACAGGTAGAGGGTAGAGAATGTAAGAAAAGGAGGAGGCCTGGTCCTCACTCATCTCACAAAACACATCCTTGCCTAGCAAGGTATCGTCAACAGGGAGGCAACAGGAGGAAGAGGCAATGAGTGGAGCATCCTCTACGGAGGGAGGAAAAACCTCCTCACATAAGAAGATGCTCACAACATTGACTTGAGCAAAATGCTCCAAGTCCTCCTGATGTACCTGTGAAGACTCAACCTGCACAGGCTCAGATGAAGAAGGGGGGTCAGGAAATAAAAAGGAAGAATGACATAAATAATCAATAATCGGGGGAGTGGTCCCGGTCTCACTCCCAGCAAGATCCAAGGGTAGATCGCTATCATCATCATAAATATCATAGCAAGGGGGACTTGAGAACTCAGGAGCCTCAGTGGTGATTTGGACCTCCTCGTCCCATGAAGAAGTGCAAACCTCCTCATCAGAGAGAGTATCCTCCTCATCCCACCGAGGTGCATCATCGTGTTCAAAGTATTCATTCTCCCCCTCAGGGAAAATGACATCCTCATCCCACTTTGGAGCACCCTCCGAGTCAGAAGCATCACCCAGCTCCTTTACTTCGATAGGATCATAAAAAATGTGTGTAGAAAAATCATGCAAAGAAACTGGAGGAACACAAAGATTTGGTTCCTCCGCAAAAAGATCTGATAAAGCCTCCCCGATGGAAAGAATACTTTCCTCATCATACTCAGGTGCATCTAGGAGCTCCCATTCCTCTCCTTGTTGGCCAACAGATGAGTGATCATCATCACTGGGAGTGAAGCCATAAACAGGGAGTGAGGAGTCCGTGCACGAGACGAGCTCAGGGGTAGAGGGCACAATTGCCTCCATGGGTAAAGAATGAGCGATAGGGACAATGTTGTCCTGAGTGGAGGAGCGGCGGTCAGGATTGAAAAGACGCGGACAATCCTTCAATTCATGACCCTCTCCTCGACACAACAAGCAAACAATGTTCCTGCACTGCCTAGCATTTAACTCATTCAATTGGTCCAAATAATAAACCATCTTGTCATTAAAGCTAGGTGAAATATCCCATGACGACATTATCAATTAAAGAGCAGATACAATGAAACTGAAATTCTTTGCAAGGGAATCTACACAACTAAAAAAAAACTCCTTGAATAAAACTTGCCTAAAACTCCAAAATAGGGGGGAAAGAAATAAAAAAAAACAAACAACAGAAGATTAAAAGGCAAACAAAAATAATAATGTGGCTATTCACAAAGAAAGAACCTCTATCTCTTGTCTCCCTCTCAAGAAAACTCACACGACTGTGTTCCCCGGCAACGGCGCCAAAAACTTGGCGGCGCAAATCTCACACACCGCTATAGGCGGTAGCTCGACTGCGACACGAAACGGCAGTGTACCGATCGTTCAAGTAATATAAAACGAGGAGTAATCCCCGAGTATCGATTCTCTCAAGGAACACAGTAAGGTGGAGTTAACGTTCGAGGTAGGACTTGAGATTGAAGCCCTTAACGTCGGATGGAATGCGGGGGAGTTGGGTTGGCTTTTGGAAAATAAAATAAAAGCTATCAACTACTCCTATGCAATGCCGCTATGCAATGCTTCGCTTGGCGGGATGGAGACTAGGCAGGCCTTGAGCGCGCTGCGTCGAAAGGGCGGATGGACGAGTAGGCAAACGGATCAAACTATGCAGGCCTTGAGCGCGCTGCTTCGTTAGGCGGGATGGAATACGGGCCGCGATGCCACGCTTCGGTAGGCGGGTGGACGAGTAGGCTAACGGAATGAGGGTCGCAAGCACCTCTTCGACAAGCACGCCACTAGCAATTGCTAGTGCGGCACCGGACACGATAGTGGGATGGAAAATGGATGGTGGCGCTCCTCAAGCACACAAATAACAAATATTTCACAATCACATGAAATATATGGAAATACAAACTAGTTCAAGTGCAACTTCATCAAAATATACAAGATCTAGCTATTACAACAATCAATAAAAGGAGAACAAGGCAAGAAATCGACCGAATCCGAAGGCTCGTTGAAGATTCACGGTTGGAATCGCCGGGTTGTCAATCCGCGTCCAAGCTCGGTCCACAACTACGTCCGGGGTAGAGAGAGCTGTCACGACTCTCCAATGGACCCGTCTTCTTCGTGTCACGATCCGGTAGAGGTTGCAAACTTCCTCTTGCTCGATGGAGATAGCGGCTAGGTCTTCCTTTGGAGCTCTTGGATGAAGGAGGAGGCCGAGAGGAAACTCCGGCGAAGATTTGGCGTTGAAAGCTTGCCCGGAGATCCTTCCTAAGGTGGGCGGCGATGGAGGGGCGAAACCAGGCGGACGGGAGCAGAAAACGGCGGAGTCGGGCGAGGGATCTGACCTAAATCGCGAGCAGGGAATTTATAGGCGCTGGAATTAAACAGTGCGCACGGTCAGTGGCGCACGACCAGTGGTCGTGCGCACTAGCATTCGGTGATCGTGCGCTCTGCCTGGACGGAACCTGCAAAGACAGAAATTATAAAATAAAATGTTCGCACGACCAGTGGCGCACGACCGGTGGTCGTGCGCACTATCGTCGGTGGTCGTGCGCAATACAGCAAACAGAACTCAGAATTTTAATGATAAGTGCGCACGAGCAGTGGCGCACGACCGGTGGTCGTGCGCACTAGCATCGATGGTCGTGCGCACTGCTCCAAACAGAACTCATTAAAAAGGCATTAAGTGCGCACGATCAGTGGCGCACGACCAGTGGTCGTGTGCAGTAGAACCAGTGATCGTGCGCAGTGTTCCTGTGCAGAATTGCACCGGGAACACCTGCACTACTACTGTTCCAGCGTACAACACTAATCTAGCCACTGAAAGTGACACTTAACCGCACATGAAAACTACTAATGAAGATAGAAATGAAATCACACCAAAATAGGCCTAAAAGTGCACCTAGCATAGAATATCAAATATAAACCAAAACAGGGCTAAAGTGCAGTGAAATGACTAACTAAACGGCCCAGATGAGTCCATAAAAGTGTATATGATGAGGACTCATCACCCGTCATGTGCTTGGAGCATCCTGAATCCAAGTACCACACGTCTTCATTGTCCTTAGCCTTCCTGCACATCTAGAAAGAAGATGAGAGTAAAGATCAGAATACCTAAGTGGTACCACCCATAGAATAAGTGGAAGCCTTAGGTACCCAGATTTGTTTTAAAGTATTTTGTCTTATTTTCCTGCAAGAGCTAGATGTGTGACCTACCTATAACAGTTTGCACACGAAATAAAGGGGGTTGAGACCCTTTTCTGGAAAATTTTCTTGCTGGAACAAATTGGATTTACAGAAGAAAAACATTTTGAAAAAGAGAATTCAGGTTTTTGGTATGAGGTGCTAGCGCCGGCGTTAGTGGCTAGCGCCGGCGTTAGTGGCTAGCGCCGGGCGGTAGCCCTCACCTCGATATCCAAGCCCAAATTTTCCAAAACCATGGCACTGGTTCCCTAAATCATTTCCAGTGATTTTTGGCCTATTCCAAAAATTTTAATGGCCATAGTGAGATCATGAACTTGTGCTTTAAGTGAAGAATTTTCTTTCACAAGCATGACACACCTATTTTCAAAACCTTTTTTATTATTTTTGATTTGCAAAAGAGATGCTTCTAATTTCCTTTCTAATTCCCCCTTCTCTTTTGTAAGAGTTTTGGCATGAGAGAGGGCTTTAGAAAGAGACTCTTCAATATCTTTTGCCAATTTAGTGGAGTGATCACACTCTTGGCAAGAAACCTTTCTCTTTTCTAAAACAATTACCTTTTTGGAGAGCTTTTGATTTTATTTAATAAGAGATTCATTTTCATGATTCAATAAAATACTATCCTTCATATTTTTATCAAAAGCATTGCAAGTTTCAAGGAAATCATTAAAGAGTTCATCATAAGTGGGAGGAGTTACCTCAGTGTCGCTAAGAACACTGGTGTCGTCGCCGTCATTTCTATGTACCATGAGGCACTTGTTTGCTTCCACATGTTCGCTTGATGAAGACCCGCTTGATTCTTCGGAGGAGGAGGAGGAGTCATCCCATGTTCTAGTTTTTAGCACCTTCTTCTTCTCCTTCCCTTTGTGCCGCTTTTCCTTCTTCTCCTTCAAGAACTTTGGGCACTGGCTCTGAATATGCCCGGTCTTCCTACAATGAAAGCATTCCGGTGGAGGTCTTTCTTCTTCATCATCGCTCTCCTTTTCCTTCATGGAGGATGACCCTTTCCATCTTGCATCCTTTTGGATAAATTTTCGAAAAGTGTTTCTCCTTTCCGGATTTCGCATGAACTTTCGGAAGTTCTTCACCAAAAGGCTTTCTTCATCTTCATCCTCATCCTCTTGGCACTCCTTCTTTGATTTCAATGCCAACGCCTTCTTCTTTGGCTCCTTGTTGTATTCATCATGTTGGATTTTGAGTTCTACCTCATGGGTTCTGAGATTCCCAATGAGGCTCTCAACTTGGAGCGTCCTTAGATTGTGCGATTCTGAAATGGCCGTCACCTTCGGGTTGAATTTTGGTGGAAGGGAACGAAGTATCTTTTGGACCAAGTCGCTGTTGGAGAAGGGCTTTCCAAGAGCTTTGGAGGCATTAACGATCTTGGTGAAGCGCGTGTACATGCCATCAACATCTTCACTTTCATCCATCCGAAATTTTTCATATTCCGACTCAAGTTGGAAAAGCTTTGAATCTTTAACCTGCGATGTACCTTCATGAGTAACTTCCAAATGATTCCAAATTTCATATGCAGTAGTACATGCAGAAATTCTGTTAAATTCATTTCTATCTAAGGCACAAAATAGAGCATTCATAGCCTTGGCGTTATTTTTGCATTTTAGCTTATCCCTATCATCCCATTTATCTTTTGGTTTATCTAAAGTTATCTCTCCAACTACAAATGTAGGAGGAGAGTATTCCTCTTCTACCATATTCCATACCTCAATCTCTAGGGACATAAGAAAACATCTCATCCTATTTTTCTAGTAATTATAATCTAACCCGGTAAAGAGTGGAGGTCTACTAATTCCCTGACCCTCGAAAAAAGCGAGATCAAAAGATGTCATTATTCCTGGTTTTTAAACCGTTTGGAATAACCTGCCCTCTGATACCACTTGTTGGATCGATTGGTGCCCTTAGAGGGGGGGGGGGGTGAATAAGGGAATAACTTTCTTTTATAAAATTTTAGACGATTTACTAAGTTGCTTAAAGTAAATTAGAACGAGATAGCAATTTAGCATAAGGGAAGAAACAATTGTAATTTGCAATTTTATAGTTTATGCCAAATGAAAGAAATCAAGTAAACACAAATGGAGACATGATTATATTATATAAAAAGGTGTTTACATAAATTTGATTTCAATATCGCTAGAAATCAGAGGCGTACAAAGGAAAACAAATTTTCCTTTTCTATACCGACTTGTATCCCCACAAACCGGTTGGCTTTAGCCAATCCTTCCCCGGATATGGCCTCAAGCCGCTCTAGCCAATCCTTCCCCGGATATAGCCTCGAGCACCCCCTAGATCTAATCTCCTAGACCTAGTCGCCAACTCACGCGGCGAATTATCCCCTAAGCCGCGCAAGGACTTAGTCTCCAACACAAGGCGAATTCTACTACAAAAATTGCAATAATGAAATAAAGCAAATAACAAGAACTCCCTCTATGAGATTTCTGAAGTTCATGATGAAGGATCGATGTAGCACAAGCGAGGTTGAAGCGATCGTTCTTCAGATGAAGCGTGGGGCCTTCCTTCTCCAGAAATCTTCTTTGGCTTTGAGTGGGAGATGAGCTTTCGGCAGAGTAACAGCTCTAGAAATTTGGCACAATAAATCTCTCTCGAAGCTCTAACCGAAACGAGAGAGAGCCCATCAATTTATAGAACTTGAAGATAGCGCCTGCGGTAGCTCCTAGCGCCTGCGGTAGTGTTCATGTGGAGCGGTTGCGAAACCGTCGGTGGCGTGGCGCTTTGCACGAACTTTAGATAGCGCTGGGGGTACCGCTAGCGCTGGCGGTAGCGCTCGTGTGGAGCGGTTGTGAAATCGTCGGTGGCGTGGCGCTTTGCACGAACTTTAGATAGCGCCAGGCGGTAGTGGTAGCGTTGGCGGTAGCGTTAGCGCCTACATTAACCCCTAACGCTGGCGGTAGTGCTCTAGTTCAGTTTGTTGGTTCCAAGCTGCTTTCTACCTGTGGAGTATTGCACCTATAGTTCTTGCACACTATAAACACACGACAAGCAAGATCAAATACAATTTGGGATTTGTTATTCTCAAACAAAGGGATGTGACACACATGTCCAACAGAGGGATCAACCTCCTCACAAGAGAGGATACACTCATCATTGACTTAAGCAAAATGCTCCATGTCCTCCTGAAGTACCTGTGAAGACTCAACCTGCACAGGCTCAGATGAAGATGGGGGGGGGGGGGGGGGGGGTCAGGAATAAAAGAGAAGAATGACATAAATAATCAAAAATCAGGGGAGTGGTCCCGGTCTTACTCCCATCAGGTTGGGGTAGTAAAATAATGTTGGCATTGTCAACAATGCTGCAAGGTTTGTCAGGATCAATAGTGACCTTGCCCAAGATTTTGACTTCCTCTACCGGTGCCGAGGTAAAATCCTCTTCACCTATAAGGTTGTCCTCCATAGTAATAGGCATAATATATAGATCACCTGCCTCATCATGCGATGCATCATCAATAATGTCATCAGCGACGAGCATAGTGGTGTGCACAACAGTGGGAGGAATAGTGCTTGGATAAAAGTCAAGTACCGATTCCTCACAAAGAATCGAATCTACACATGATGGTATATGCATATGGGAGATGGGATCAGCCATGTCAGGGCCTAGATCAGCCGATAACTTTGTCCGCCAAAGGTAGGAGTCGGGATGATCCGGATATCCGGCTCGTCATCCTCGTCCAATTGGCGAAGATAAGTAGCACAATCCTTCAAGGCATGATCTGTGCTCCGACAAAACAAGAACTGCCTTGATGTCTTCTTTGACACAACATGTGCTGAAGCCGCAAAGGCTTAGAAGAATAGCCATAGGACTTACGCGCACCATATGGAGTACCTGACAAAGTTGGTGCTCCATATACTGGGCCTTGAGTGTTAGGGCTATTATCTCCCTTTGGACATCTATCACTAGCATGAGAGATATATCCACACCAACGACAACAAATATTGAATGAGTCCCACATTGTGTGAAGATAACTAGATTCAAAAGAAAAACACTATTGTGCAAAATACTACACCCAACAATAAATTACTAAGGCAACATATATTTAAAGCAGGAAAACAAAATATGAAACAAAACAAAAAGATGCAATTTATAGATGGAGGAACTTCTATCACACAACTCTCCCTCTCCAGAAATTCACACGACTGTGCTCCCCGGCAACGGCACCAAAAACTTGATGCGCAAATCTAGCACACCGCTATAGGCGGTTGCGAGACTGTGGCACAAAATGGCAGTGTACCGATCATTCAAGTAATATAAAATGTGCGAGTGAATCCCCAAGTATCGAATCTCAAAGGAACACGGTAAGGTGGAGTTATCTATCGAGGAAGGACTTGAGATTGAAGTCCTTTAGGTCGGAAGGAATGCGGAAGATTTGATTTTGTGAAAAAGAAATAACACTAAACTAAATTAACACAACTATGCAGGCCGCTATGCACTGCTTCGTCGGGCGGATGGAAACTATGCAGACCGCTATGCACTGCTTCGCAAGGCGGATGAACGAGTAGGCAAGCGGATGGAGTGAGTCGCACCGACGGAATGAGGGTCAGAAGCACCTCGTCAACAAGCACGCCACTATCAATTGCTAGTGCGGCAACACCGAGGACTCACACCACAATCACCATGAAAGCACACCTCAAACACTCATAAAGCATGAAAACATTTCATAATATATGTTGAGTCCGAAATCGCACCTCCGAAGGAAACCGGAGGCTGCCGGTTGCCGGTTACTTTTTGGGTGGAAGGATGAGACCGCTAGCAGCGGTCAAGGCCAGACTTCGCCCGCCGCGGCAAATGCCACTCCTGCGACGGGCTTTCCTTTGATTAGAAAGAAGTGGTTACAGCGGGCTACAAGTGCAGGAAAAGAGAAGCCGGCCGGTCAGACAGTCCGCAAGACGAGAGACTCGAGTCCGCAGCTCAAACAAGCGAGCTCCTAGATTCGAGTGTGCGTGTCTTTAGAACAGTGCCGCCCCCTATTTATGGGCTCGGGGGCCTGCCCGAGCGGGCAGGGATAAAATAGCCGCCTGCCCGGGTACAGGAGAAACGGGCAGGCGGTGACGGGATACACAAAGAAGGAAAGAAAGAAGCCGCGCGGCTTGGCGGCTTGCCCTTCCGACTTGTCTGACCAGAAGCTAAAGATGATGCGGCCAAGGCGACGATGCTACCCGCTCGGTCTCTGACTTGAGAATGCGACTTGCCCTGTTGGGCTTGGGCTTGGATTACCTTTGGTTCTTGGAGGCGGCCTGAATTATTCCAGACCGCCTGGCCTGTGCTTAGCTGGTGTTGATGGACCTTGTATAACCTGAGCTGGGCGACTTGGATCCGCAAACCGCATGGTCTGCGAGTAATCCTTTTGGAGGCTGTTTCCCGGGTAAACATGATCCCCGCATATTTTTAAATTTCCGTGAAGATTTCGAAAATATCAGTGCTAGCCGGAGACCGCGCCGACTTCATCCTGTTGGTTATAAATGTTCTAGAAGCTTCGATTCTAGCATAACTCCATTGTTACCACGAGTCACTACTCGCCTATTGCGGTTAGGACTTTCGGGTTGAACAGCCCGAAAAAGATGGTGAATTTGATGGCTGAGCTCGAAGTTCTTGAGAAGTCCGGAAAGAACCGCGAGAGAGACCGCTCGAAAGAGAAGAAGAAGATAAAGGCAAAGCGGCCTGATAAGACCGTAACAATTGCTTCTACGAGTAAACCGATCGACCTGCCTGCAGAGTTGACAATCGATTTGTCATCTAAACAGGAGAAGAATAAGCCGACCGAACTGCTTCCTGAGCAAACAGTCGTCCTGTTGACTAAAAATGAGGCGAGCTGTCTGAACCCTCCCCCAGCTGATCCCCCAACCTTCCCTGACAAAGGAAACAACCCGCCTTCTCCGCCGGGTAAGACAGACTTGGAGGTTGCTTCCCAGAAAGGCGATGGGGATGAGTCTTTCAAGATGGAGGTCACCCCGTCCGGGGATTTTCATCTAAAAATTAGAGATGAAGGGGGAGAGGCAGTTGACTCCCCCAAGCCGACCGATCTGGAAGCTCCAGTTATTAACGTCAAGGACAGTCCGGACAAACCAACCGTCCTGAAGTCAAAAAAGAGAAAGAAGGAGGAGTCCGCTGCGGACAGACTTCTCAAGAAGATGAAGAAGCTGAAGGCCAAGAATAAGGCAGCATCTGGGAAACCGAGAGCGGACAGCCTGCAAGGCAAGTCGCGCGAGAATGAAGTTTCGGAAGGCTTGATTACTCCTTCCCCCCAGCCGAACGACCAGGCTCCAATTGATGCTCATAGTATTTCCGTAAGCGACCTCCTCAAGGATTTTGATTCTTTTCAGAAGCAAGATGATCATCTGAGAACTTCTTCCGAACTGCAGGCTGCCAACCCGCCAGGAGAGAAAGGATCCGCCCTGTCTGAGGATGCGACCAACCTTAAGGAGGCCATCCTTCCTGAGGTCGCGACTGAAAGAACCATACCGATACCTGAAGATACCGTGACGGTCGGTCTGCGGTTTATGCAGGTGAAGGCGGAGCGAGTAAGAGATCAACTTGCCAGGCCGCCCCCGCCGCAACTCAATCTTTTGCTGCAAGGTAAAAGGGGAGCGGATTACCACTCCGTTCGTTTTTTCAAGCAGCGGCCTCGAAACAAGTCGCGCGCTTCATTGTTGAACCCGTCGCCCAGCTTCTTTCCCTCCACTGCTCAATTTTCTGCTGCTAAGCGGAGGCAAAGTGAAAGATCGTGGAGAGAACAATGCCGAAAGTTCGATACCGAGCTAATAAGGCGACCCGTCCGCCCGAATTCAATTCAAACTGCCGCGGCTTGTAAGCGAGGAAAATTCGATGAAAGCGGTTTCCTTTTGAACACTCCTTGACTATTTCCTCTTTACTGCAGATGACCGTGACTCTATCCCGAAGCCGGGCGAACTGATGACCTATCTTCCCCCTCTTGATCCACCCCTGCTGCGTTCTTCTCTGCCGGATACTCGGATGGAGGACGAGATGTCCCGGCTTCAAAAGAGTCTGGAAACCCTTGCTAAGCAGTTGAGGGCTGTGGAGGAGAGAGAGAAGGCCGCCCAAGATGAGAAAGCTGCTCTTCGGGTTGAATTGGAAACCGAATGGAAGGAAAGCCGAGCAGCGCTGGAGGCCGAGCGGAGAGAACGTCGAGAGAAAGAAAAGGAGCAGCAAGACCAGGTGGCTGCGCTGACCGCCCGGATTGATCGTGGAAAGAAGGAAGTCCGCAAGCTCGAAGAGGATTGTGCCTATTATAGGGACAAGTACCTTCATTTGGCAAAGGAAGCCGGCGGAAGTCGGCGCCCTATTAACGTGGTTGACGAAGGCCGGCGAGGGTCAAGTCGCCCGGATGCAGGGACGAGCTTGTCTCTTCCTGTAGCCGGGATGATCCGCCCAGTTGTTAGTGTTCATGACTCCACAGCGACCTTGCCTACTCTCGTGATTCCCGCGACGCGAGTAGAGAGAGATGCCGCGCGGATTCATAACATGATCAACCGCCTTAATCATAATATGAACCAAATGCAGGGAACTATACTTCAAATCGGCGACCATGTCGCGCGACTTCACAGGGAGGATGAACCGAGCGATACCCGTCCGTAACGAGTGGCTCTGAGATATGAACTTTGTAATAATATATCTATTCGGTCTCTTGTACAATTTGCTTGAACCTGACTCTATAATATTCGATCTGCCATTCAGGCCGTGCGGCTTAAATATTTGAATTTACTTTTTTGCCTTCTTGCTGTGTTGATTGATGCCTGTAAGTTATTTTACATAAACCGATTCTTTAATTCGCTTGTTTGAATTATACGGTTTTTGTGGTTGACTTTTGTGATGATGTACCCGCACGGGCTGACCTGTCTAGCCGTGATTTGACCTTTGCTAAATGCAGATCATCCGTTCTTATAAGTAGCGCCCTTCCGAAATTCCTTTTACCAAAATTTCAAGATGGGAGTAAAGCGTCAGTCGAAGCGACCTGCGAAGACCTCTGCTACCCGCTCCGAAGCCGCTGTGGCCTTTCACTCTGCAGACCTCGAGGAGTGTCGTTTGACAAAGGCCGAGATGGACGAATTCGTCGAGAAGCACATGGCCGATAGTCCGCTGCTCGCGCGGCTTCCGCTCCGTGATGAGCGGATGAATTCGTCTAGCCCAAACCTAATCGCGATCCCAATCGACCAATTCGATTGTGGATTTAAATTCCCGATTTCAATTGAACTCGCCATGGTCTTTGACCATTACGGAGTTGTTCCCGGCCAGATTTCTCCCAACTCGATGGTCGGGATATGTAGCTTCATCTCCTACCTGCGATCTGAGAGAGTCCGCTTCTCTATGGACCTCTTCAGGAAGATATTCTCGGTGCGGGCCATCCCGGACTCTAAATCGGATGTCTTCAAAGGCCACCTCTACTTTGGCTGCCGCGGGTTGAAGATGGTCAATCTGGCGAACAAAGTCACGGCATGGCCGGAGAGGTACTTGATCTTCGAAGGCCGACTTGGCCTGTTGAATCTGAATCCGCAAGTGCGGCCTGAGGAGGCCTTTCAACCGGTCCCAATAAGCGAAGTGGAGAAGGGAATTTGCAAGCTTCTCAAGGATGAGCGGCTTAACATAAGCTACTATATCCCTCTACTTGCCGAGCTAGAGAACATTCGGCTTGAAGATAGTAAGGTTCCCTTTGCTTCCGACTTCAATGTTAACCGCTCGATCTCTCGTGCTGGCTCTTCTCCTTTTATAGCCCAAGCCGTTGTTCCTTCTAACAAGCCGATCAGTCCCGCCAGTTTAGTCTTGACTCAGACGGAGAAGAGAGAGAGGCAAGCCAGGAACAAGTCGCTGTCGTCTGATGGGGAGGATTCGGGTTCCTCGGGCGACTTCGCCGCCCTTCGCTCCTTCAGTAAGGTGAAGGATCTAAAAGGCCGCCCGGTCTTGACCTGGCACCCGGATAGCGATAGTGTCCAGATCTCTACTGCGCTTCCCCACTGGGCGAACGAGAAGTCAGGCCGGCATGCTGAGGCCGCTAGCATCGCTATGTTCGGCCGACGGAACTTTAGGAGGTTGAGGAAAGTTCCTGAGGAAGAGCTCGCCAGGGAGGCCGCGCGGGTTAGTGCCGAGAGCTTCATTACCAACGCCTTCATGGGGATGACCCTTAAGAGGTTGATTAAAGAAAACGCTCTTCAAGAGAAGGAAATTGCCGAACTGAAGAAAGAAAATGCGCGGCTAAAGGAAGCCGAGTCGGTAAGTCATCACTTGGCCAGCATCAACACCAATGTTCTCAGACCGCACGGTCTTACCTTACTCTTTTCTTTTGCAGGCTAAGTATGATGAAACCGACCCGGTATATCAGCAGGAACTCTTCCCTCATGTCGCCGAGGGAATTGATAATGCTTTTACCCCCTTCCGGGAGCTCAAAGGGTTCGCGCCCGGTTTCGAGCATTTCACCTTCTCGGACGCCTATCCGATCTTGCAAAAGAAGTTAGAAAAGATCAGGCGGAAAGCCAAGGGAAAGAATAAAGCCGATGGATCCAGTTCGGAGGAGAGCGATGATGAAGATGACGAGGTCGAAGAACCCGGAGTGGCTAAGAGTGGTGAGAGTGGATCGGAGTCCGAATCCAGCGATTCTGAAGAAGATGCTGGTCGCAAATCGGGCGAATTGAGCAGCTCATCCTCGTCGGGTAGCGAGGGTTATTCTCCTGACGTTTCGATTGATGGCAGCGAACATTCAAGTGCTCCTGCGTCTAAGAAACTCAAGTCACACAATCAGTAGCTGTATTTTGCTTTTTATTTTGAATAGCCGTCGGCTTGATGTTGTTAGCCGGACGGCTTAAAATATAATGTAAACAATGTTTTGATAATGAAATGAAAAGCTTTTACCTGTCTATCCGTCTACCTTCTGCGACTTACTTGCGATTGTTTGCGATCTCTTTCAGTGTTAAATATAACCAAGTCGTGCAACTTAATGTTAACTCATCCGGTTAGGATAGCGATCTTCATAAGATTCCAGTAAAGTATCTAAAAACCCACTCGCATAGCTTGCTTCTTTTAATCCGATTCGAATTTATCTGATTTATTCTGAGAAAGTGCTAACTTATTACGAATGTATTACGACATCCCGGAAACTGGACACAATTGAGCCGCGCGGTTACTACTAGACCCAGCATACTTGCTTTCCAGGATAAAGAAGGACAAGTCATGAGAACAATTATCAGACCTTGCGGTCAGTGTTTTAACTCAGGCGACTTGCAGATAACATCGCTGTAAATCCCACCTCCGTGAATGCAATCAGATAACCGATCCGGAATTTGAAATAATCAAGCCGTGCGACCGTAAACAGAATATCCAGTCTCAAGAAGACCAGTTGATAGACCGTGCGATTAACATTTAATCTGAACAATTTATATGACAGCTATATATAACATTGACTGACAAGCCGCACGAGCTGTTGATGGCGCAAATCTTAGCACACCGCTATAGGCGGTGGCTAGACTGCGACACGAAACGGCAGTGTACCGATCGTTCAAGTAATATAAAACGAGGAGTAATCCCCGAGTATCGAATCTCTCAAGGAACACAGTAAGGTGGAGTTAACGTTCGAGGAAGGACTTGAGATCGAAGTCCTTGAGTCGGATGGAATGCGGAAACGGGGTGATTTGGGTTGGCTTTTGGAAAATAAAATAAAAGCTATCAACTACTCCTATGCAATGCCGCTATGCAATGCTTCGCTTGGCGGGATGGAGACTAGGCAGGCCTTGAGCGCGCTGCGTCGCAAGGGCGGATGGACGAGTAGGCAAGCGGATCGAACTATGCAGGCCTTGAGCGCACTGCTTCGTTAGGCGGGATGGAATACGGGCCGCGATGCCACGCTTCGGTAGGCGGATGGACGAGTAGGCTAGCGGAGTGAGGGTCGCAAGCACCTCTTCGACAAGCACGCCACTAGCAATTGCTAGTGCGGCATACGAACGTGACGGCGGGATGGAGGATGGAATGGGGCGCACCTCAAGCACACAAATAAACAAAAAGGGGTATTTCACATAGACATGAAATAACTTTAAATAGCAAGGTTTATAGTGTTCTTCATCAAAATACAAAAGATCTAACTATTACAACAATCAATAAGAAGAGAACAAGGCAAGAAATCGACCGAATCCGAAGGCTCGTTGGAGATTCACGGTTGGAATCGCCGGGTTGTCAATCCGCGTCCAAGCTCGGTCTGCAACTACGTCCGGGGTAGAGAGAGCTGTCACGACTCTCCAATGGACCCGTCTTCTTCGTGTCACGATCCGGTGGAGGTTGCAAACTTCCTCTTGCTTGACGGTAATGGCGGCTAGATCTCTCTTTGGAGCTCTTGGATGAAGGAGGAGGCCGAGAGGAGACTCCGGCTCAATATTGGCGTGAAGAGCAAGCCCGGAGCACCTCTATATGGTGGGCGACGGTGGAGGGGCGAGGTCGGACGAACTGGAGCAGAAAACGGCGGAATACGGCGGGCGGTCCGACCTAAATCGCGAGCAGGGAATTTATAGGCGCTGGAATTAAACAGTGCGCACGGTCAGTGGCGCACGACCAGTGGTCGTGCGCACTAGAATCCTGTGATCGTGCGCTCTGCCTGGACGGAACCTGCAAAGACAGAAATTATAAAATAACATGTTCGCACGACCAGTGGCGCACGACCGGTGGTCGTGCGCACTAGAGTTGATGGTCGTGCGCACTACAGCAAACAGAACTCGGAAATTAAATGGTAAGTGCGCACGAGCAGTGGCGCACGACCGGTGGTCGTGCGCGCTGGCATTGATGGTCGTGCGCACTACACCAAACAGAACTCATAAAAAAGGGTTAGGTGCGCACGATCAGTGGCGCACGACCGGTGGTCGTGCGTAATAGAGCCAGTGATCGTGCGCAGTGTTCCTGTGCAGAATTGCACCGGGAACACCTGCACGACTCCAATTCCAGCATACGACACCGGTCTCGCCACTGAAAATGGAACTTAATAGTACATGAAAACTACTAATGAAGATAAGCATGAAATCACACCAAAAATGGGCCTAGAGGTGCACCTAGCATGGAATATCAAATATAAACGATAACAGGGCTAAAGTGCGGTGAAATGACTAAATAAATGGCCCAGATGAGTCCATAAAAGTGTATATGATCAGGACTCATCACACCCCCAGACTTACCTGTTTGCGCGTCCCGAGCAAACAAATTCTAAGCGAACTGGGAAAGAAAAGTAGATGGCTTAAAACTACAATACAGAGTACCATGGGAAGTCGCATGCTCATGTGCATAAGAAAAATAGTAGAAAAGATTTCTGATTATATAAACAGCCTATATATTTATAAAAGAGTAAAAGCATATTACAGCTACTCAAAATGGTGAACTATGGTGAATCGTTCGGTCATGCATACAGAGAAAGTAAACTAAACGCTGAGACGAGCATTGCTCAAGATCGGGATGCGGGAAAAACTCCACTGAAATCCATCAGTGTCGGTGACCATAAGCTTGCCCGGTCACATTCTCTCCACGGCACTGGTTTGACTCAAATGCGTGAATCAATAGGACTTTAGGTTTTAAAATGGGGCTTGGGTTTAGGTGAGGATAAACAAAGATAAAAACGACGGCTCAAGCACTAAACCCAAATAAGCTCATGCAGAAATTATTCTCGCTCACCACACAAACTCGCGGGTACATCACACCCCCAGACTTGGACTTAACAACATGGGTGTGTGCACCGCCTACTCCCAAACATATATTTTTTTTTACACAGATTTTTCATTAAAGCTCATCTTTTTCTTTTCTTTTCACTTCTCTTCTTTTTCTCATTTTCTTTTCTTTTCTTTTCAAAACATTTTCAGCAAATTTATCAAAGATGCACATCCACATTTTCACAAAAGTATCACAACATCAACAACCCAACTCATGAAAATAATAACAGCTAAAGCTCAGATTTGGGTGTGCGACTAGGATTGGCTTTTGGGCTTTGGTGAAATAAAAGTGGGGCTGAATCAAAGAACGGGTAGGCACAACTGGGCTAGCGAGGATATAGCGGTAGGGATAGGCACAAAGGCTCAACCGGGCAAAAATGATGGCCTATATCACATTCACACAATTGACTAACCGTATACCCATGCTTCAAGAATCGCTTGGGGCAAGTTCTAGCCACCGAGAAAGATTCTCCTTTCTCCCGACTCAAGCAATACGAATCTAGCGATCGTTTACACACATCCCTATGCTACCGTTTGATTCCACCGAATTCACCATTTGAGTAGAGTAAACAACATTTACACTAATAAGAAAAATATAAAACCATAATATAAAGAGAAGTCTAATCTACACAAATTTTTATGCAACCGAGCACTAGACTAGGAGCACTACTAGAGTCAACATTTTACTCTGCTACATAATCCTAAGCCATCACCTAGATTTTCCCAAATAAGCAGAAGAATTAAATTCACTACAGAGCACGCATACAGACGAGTACGCGCTCAAGTGGGTGTTGTGGTGTGCAATGAAAATAAACAAAACATTTTAAAAGAAATCTTCTAGTATGCAGTGCAATAGTGCACGTGAGCGGGTAAACAAAACTACTCTCCCCCAGACTTAAACTAAACAATCCGCATAATATATGACATGACAAATCAGAAAAGGCTAGGGGAAGAGAGTACCCAATGCTCAGCAAGTGAGCATACCAGAAGATTGGCGTTTAAGCTCAAATGAGCTACAGCATCCGCCATCCAGAAGAAGTACCTGCAGGGGTCAGCTCCGCAAAACAAGAGAAACAGAAAAAGACTAACTAAAATAATCTACAGCTAACTAAACATGATTAGAAGAAATAAAAATGCAGAAAAAGTAAGATAACTACTGGGGTTATTGTCATCCCAGCACGACTTATTCAAGTTTCGTACAATTCTAGCTTATAGGCCTATGAAAAGAAAAGTGCACAGGTAACTGTTCTAATATGCGCATCGGTAGCGGGTACCGATACGGAGACAGAGCAGTCACCCCTCTACCTAAATATAGATACCTGCTCCTCACAGGTAGAGGGTAGAGAATGTAAGAAAAGGAGGAGGCCTGGTCCTCACTCATCTCACAAAACACATCCTTGCCTAGCAAGGTATCGTCAACAGGGAGGCAGCAGGAGGAAAAGGCAATGAGTGGAGCTTCCTCAACGGAGGAGGGGTCAACCTCCTCACATGTGAGGATACACTCATCATTGACTTGAGCACCATGCTCCAAGTCCTCCTGATGTACCTGTGAAGACTCAACCTGCACAGGCTCAGATGAAGAAGGGGGGTCAGGAAATAAAAGAGAAGAATGACATAAATAATCAAAAATCGGGGGAGTGGTCCCGGTCTGACTCCCAGCAAGATCCAAGGGTAGATCGCTATCATCATCGTAAATATCATAGCAAGGGGGACTTGAGAACTCAGGAGCCTCAGTGGTGATTTGGACCTCCTCGTCCCATGAAGAAGTGCAAACCTCCTCATCAGAGAGAGTATCCTCCTCATCCCACCGAGGTGCATCATCGTGTTCAAAGTATTCATTCTCCCCCTCAGGGAAAATGACATCCTCATCCCACTTTGGAGCACCCTCCGAGTCAGAAGCATCACCCAGCTCCTTTACTTCGATAGGATCATAAAAAATGTGTGTAGAAAAATCATGCAAAGAAACTGGAGGAACAAAAAGACTCGGTTCCTCCGCAAAAAGATCTGCTAACGCCTCCCCGATGGAAAGAATACTTTCCTCATCATATTCAGGTGCATCAAGGAGCTCCCATTCCTCTCCTTGTTGGCCAACAGATGAGTGATCATCATCACTGGGAGTGAAGCCATAAACAGGGAGTGAGGAGTCCGTGCACGAGACAAGCTCGGGGATAGAGGGCACAATTGCCTCCATGGGTAAAGAATGAGCAATAGGGACAATGTTGTCCTGAGTGGAGGAGCGGCGGTCAGGCTTGAAAAGACTAGGACAGTCTTTCAATTCATGACCCTCTTCTCGACACAACAAGCAAACAATGTTCCTACACTGCCTAGCATTCAACTCATTCATTTGGTCTATATAATAAACCAGCTTATCATTAAAGCTAGGTGAAATATCCCATGACGACATTATCAATAAAAGAGCAGATACAATGAAACTGAAATTCTTTGCAAGGGAATCTACACAACTAAAAAAAAACTCCTTGAATAAAACTTGCCTAAAACTTCAAAATAGGTGGGAAAGAAATAAAAACAAACAACAGAAGATTAAAAGGTAAACAAAAATAATAATGCGACTATTCACAAAGAAAGAACCTCTATCTCTTGTCTCCCTCTCAAGAAAACTCACACGTCTGTGTTCCCCGGCAACGGCGCCAAAAACTTGATGGCGCAAATCTTAGCACACCGCTATAGGCGGTGGCTAGACTGCGACACGAAACGGCAGTGTACCGATCGTTCAAGTAATATAAAACGAGGAGTAATCCCCGAGTATCGAATCTCTCAAGGAACACAGTAAGGTGGAGTTAACGTTCGAGGAAGGACTTGAGATCGAAGTCCTTGAGTCGGATGGAATGCGGAAACGGGGTGATTTGGGTTGGCTTTTGGAAAATAAAATAAAAGCTATCAACTACTCCTATGCAATGCCGCTATGCAATGCTTCGCTTGGCGGGATGGAGACTAGGCAGGCCTTGAGCGCGCTGCGTCGCAAGGGCGGATGGACGAGTAGGCAAGCGGATCGAACTATGCAGGCCTTGAGCGCACTGCTTCGTTAGGCGGGATGGAATACGGGCCGCGATGCCACGCTTCGGTAGGCGGTATGGACGAGTAGGCTAGCGGAGTGAGGGTCGCAAGCACCTCTTCGACAAGCACGCCACTAGCAATTGCTAGTGCGGCATACGAACGTGACGGCGGGATGGAGGATGGAATGGGGCGCACCTCAAGCACACAAATAAACAAAAAGGGGTATTTCACATAGACATGAAATAACTTTAAATAGCAAGGTTTATAGTGTTCTTCATCAAAATACAAAAGATCTAACTATTACAACAATCAATAAGAAGAGAACAAGGCAAGAAATCGACCGAATCCGAAGGCTCGTTGGAGATTCACGGTTGGAATCGCCGGGTTGTCAATCCGCGTCCAAGCTCGGTCCGCAACTACGTCCGGGGTAGAGAGAGCTGTCACGACTCTCCAATGGACCCGTCTTCTTCGTGTCACGATTCGGTGGAGGTTGCAAACTTCCTCTTGCTTGACGGTAATGGCGGCTAGATCTCTCTTTGGAGCTCTTGGATGAAGGAGGAGGCCGAGAGGAGACTCCGGCTCAATATTGGCGTGAAGAGCAAGCCCGGAGCACCTCTATATGGTGGGCGACGGTGGAGGGGCGAGGTCGGACGAACTGGAGCAGAAAACGGCGGAATACGGCGGGCGGTCCGACCTAAATCGCGAGCAGGGAATTTATAGGCGCTGGAATTAAACAGTGCGCACGGTCAGTGGCGCACGACCAGTGGTCGTGCGCACTAGAATCCTGTGATCGTGCGCTCTGCCTGGACGGAACCTGCAAAGACAGAAATTATAAAATAACATGTTCGCACGACCAGTGGCGCACGACCGGTGGTCGTGCGCACTAGAGTTGATGGTCGTGCGCACTACAGCAAACAGAACTCGGAAATTAAATGGTAAGTGCGCACGAGCAGTGGCGCATGACCAGTGGTCGTGCGCGCTGGCGTTGATGGTCGTGCGCACTACACCAAACAGAACTCATAAAAAAGGGTTAGGTGCGCACGATCAGTGGCGCACGACCGGTGGTCGTGCGTAATAGAGCCAGTGATCGTGCGCAGTGTTCCAGTGCAGAATTGCACCGGGAACACCTGCACGACTCCAATTCCAGCATACGACACCGGTCTCGCCACTGAAAATGGAACTTAACAGTACATGAAAACTACTAATGAAGATAAGCATGAAATCACACCAAAAATGGGCCTAGAGGTGCACCTAGCATGGAATATCAAATATAAACGATAACAGAGCTAAAGTGCGGTGAAATGACTAAATAAATGGCCCAGATGAGTCCATAAAAGTGTATATGATCAGGACTCATCAGCTGTATATAGAATTCGTGTGATTAGCAAGTTTAATAATTGCAACGAGAATCATAACCGCCTGATTGAAAAGATCCTGTGATTATCCGATCGGTTTGAATGGAAATCCATAAGGATGATAAATTCATAATCCGGATAATAAGGTCGGCCGGTCATGATTATGCTCGCTTCCCTGATATTTATCTTGATACCTTAATGATACCCTGTTTATTTCAAACCGTCCGGTCTAAAAACCGAACCGCATGATATCTTTGGAACCTGCTGATTTTAGACTGCCTGGTTTAATAACCAGACCGCCAGGTTTAATAACTAGACCGCCAGGATTAATAACCAGACCGCCTGAAAGCCTTGGTACCTGCTTATTTCAAACCGTCCGGTCTAAAAACCGAACCGCATGATATCTTTGGAACCTGCTGATTTTAGACCGCCTGGTTTAATAACCAGACCGCCAGGTTTAATATCCAGACCGCCAGGATTAATAACCAGACCGCCTGAATTAATAACCAGACCGCCTGAAAGCCTTGGTACCTGCTTATTTCAAACCGCCCGGTTTGAGTATTAAGTCGTCCGGTTTATTCTGCACATAGAAATCCTGCTTTTTCCTCCAAATGGTCTATAATGACCATATGGGATGAGATAATCCCTTGTAATGCAATAAAGATGATTACAGACTCAGATGACCAAGTGGGCAGGTGGGCCTAGGCGGCGAACATTGCTTTCCTCAAGTGGTCATAAGAGCTGTAGAAATAAAAAGAAACAAGTACAGACCCAGATGACCAAGTGGGCAGGTGGGCCTAGGCGGCGAACATTGCTTTCCTCAAGTGGTCATAAGGGCTGTAAGCGACTCGACTGCTCTCTTGCCTAGGGCTACAAGCCGAGTTGATCAATTGGGCAGGTGGGCCTAGGCGGCGAACATTGCTTTCCTCAGAGAGATCAACTCAGTTGTGGGTCCCGCTTAGGCATCGCTCGAGAGTACCTTGGAGTATTCGATAGTCACAGACTAAGATGATCAGTTGGGCAGGTGTGGTTATGCCGCGGGGGCTATACCAACATTGCTTTCCTCAGAAGGATCATCAAAGCTGTAATTATATCCCCCTCGGGGCATGATAGAGCCAAAATTCACCTAGATCTCCCTTGATGCAGGGGTGTGTCGGATATCAGCCGGGATCCAAGGTTCTGAAGACCACCGCACGGGAATTGGCAAGCTACCACTACACGTGTGCGAAAACTCCCCGCTACACATGATCTTCATGATTTTACGCTAATGACTACAATCCGAGGGGGTTCGAGCAGAACTTGGCGATGTCTCCGTGGTTCAGTGAGTTTGATATATGAGAAAATGCAGAAAGGAAACATCAGACATGGAGAAGTGTCAGTATGGAGCTTCTTATTAAAATATCTCAAAAAACTGCAGGAAAGTAAAGAAGACATTTCAAGGATAGAACCGTTTGAGATCGTCGCCACTCCAGGTGCGCGGGATGTCTTCTCCTTCACTTGTTTGGAGGCGATAAGCCCCACTTTTTAGTGTCTCCTTGACGATGAAGGGTCCGGCCCAATTAGGATCTAGTTTTCCGACGTTGCCAGACCTGGCCGCAGCGTCCACCTTCTTTAGTACTAAATCCCCAACTGCAAATTGTTTCACTCTGACATTCTTGTCGAAATATTTTGCAATTCTCCTTTTAACTTCCTCCTGTCTGATTATTGCCTCATCCTGAAGTTCTTCGATCAGATCTAGACTATACTTGATAGCCTCATCATTTTCATCTATCCATGATTCTCCTCCTTCTTTGGCGTACACAACTCTTGGAGTGACCACCTCAAACTCCACAGGAACAACAGCCTCCGAGCCATGAGATAATTTGAATGGTGTCTCCCCTGTAGCTGAGGATGGGGTAGTACGAAGAGTCCAAAGGATGGAAGGAAGCTGGTCCGCCCAATTTCCTTTTTGATTTAAGACTGTTTTCATCAAGAGCTGTCGGATTCGCCTGTTTGCTGCTTCTACTTGTCCATTGGTTCTTGGATGATGTACCGAGGCAAACCGAAGATCAATTCCGACCTGATCACAAAAGCTTATCATCTCCGGATTATTGAACTGTGGGCCATTATCAGTGACGATTGCCAATGGTATTCCATGCCGGCAGACTATTTCTCCCCAGATAAAGTTTCTGACGATTTGGGTAGTAGTTTTTGCTAATGCTTTGGCCTCAATCCACTTACTGAAATAGTCGATCATCACAATGATAAAATGACGTTGACGACTGGCTATTGGAAAAGGTCCAATAAGATCCATTCCCCATGCTGCAAAAGGCCACATCGCAGTTATTGATCTGAGTGACTGAGCAGGCAAATGCTGAAGAGGAGCGAACTTTTGGCACTGCACATACCGCTTGGCAAATGCTTCAGCATCCTTTCTCATAGTCGGCCAAAAATATCCTTGCCGCAGGATCCTTTTTTCCAAGGTTTTTGCCCCTGAATGGCTACCACATTCCCCAGAATGAACTTCCTGAAGTACGATAGGGATCTCTTCTTCTGAAACACATCGTGCTGAGGGGGAAATCAAAGTTTTTCTGTAGAGAACTCCTGCTATTAGATAATAATATGCCGCCTTCCTTTTGAATCTTCTCCGATCTTTGATGGAATGGTGGAACTCCCCCTTTGATAGGAATAGCTCGTAAGGATCCTTCCATGAAGGATTATGATCAATTTGCATGAGTTCTGCTCATCTATTGCCGGATGAAAGAGTTCAAAGGTCACTCCCCCTAATGGAAGACCGAACTTCGACAATTCATCTGCCTCCTCATTTTGCGTTCTTGGGATGTGCTCGATAATAAATGACTTGAATCTTCCGATTTCCTTTTTGGCTAATAGCAGATATTGTCGCAGAATCGGCTCCCTTGTCTCATAATTTCCCAAGACCTGGGAGGCCATCACCAGTGAGTCGGTTCTAACATGTACATATTCTATGCCCAACTCTTTCGCAAGCCTTAGCCCAGCCAGAAGTGCTTCGTATTCTGCCTGGTTATTTGTAACTGGAAAGAAGAACTTGATAGCTTGCTCCAGCCTGATGCCATTTGGGCTGATCAACACCACTCCCGGCTCCCACGGAGTTTCTGCCAGAAAGCCCCACCCACATAAATGATCGAAGCCAGAGGAGATCGTACCACCTGTTCAGGACTAAGCTCTGTTGTATCTACCAGGAAGTCTGCCAAGATTTGCGCTTTGATTGCTGTCCGGGGGATGTACGATATCTCAAATTCACTTAGTTCAATAGCCCATTTTGCCAACCTCCCTGAATGATCTGGCTTTTCAAAAATATTTTTCAAAGGATGATCTGTAATAACTTGGACGGAATGAGCTTGAAAATAAGGGCGAAGCCTTCGTGCGGACATAATCAAAGCCAAGGCCAGTTTCTCCAGGATCGAATATCTGGTTTCTGCATCCTTAAGGATGTGGCTGACATAGTATATTGGAAACTGCCTCCTCTTTTCTTTCCGAACGAGGACAGAACTCACCGCTTCTAGTCCGACTCCCAGATATAAGAATAGCTTTTCTCCCTCACGGGGGCTTTGGAGTAGTGGAGTCGAAGTTAACTGTTCCTTCAGCTGCTCGAAAGCCTTGTTACACTCCTCGCTCCATTCGAACTTTGATCCCCCTCACAATGTTTTAAAGAATGGGGCACTCTTATCTCCGGATTTGGAGATAAACCTGCTCAATCCTGCCAATCTCCCCCCAAGTTGTTGAACTTCTTTAGTATTTCGAGGAGGGGTCATATCAAGGATGGCCTTCACCTTATCTGGATTTGGTGCAAGGCCATCAGGAGTTAAGAGATGCCCAAGAAATTTTCCTTTGCTTGCCCCGAACACACATTTCAATGGGTTTAATTTTAACTTGAACCTCCGTAGAGTAGCGAACGTCTCTACGAGGTCTTCCAAGTGCAATGAGAACTTTTTACTTTTGAGAAGAAGGTCATCAACGTAAACTTCGAGATTCCTGCCCTTTTGATGTTTAAAGACGGTATCCATCATTCTTTGGTATGTTGCACCCGCGTTTTTAAGACCGAAGGGCATTACGAGATAGCAGTAACACCCATCGTTTGTGATAAATGAGGTATGCGGGATGTCAGGTTTGTGCATTTTAATTTGATGGTACCCGGAGAAGGTATCGAGGAAACTCATAAAACCATACCCAACTGCGGAATCAACTAAGACATCTATCCGAGGCAAAGGGTAACAATCTTTAGGGCACACTTTATTAAGTTTGGTGAAGTCCACGCACATGCGCCACTTCCCACAAGATTTCTTAACCATTACAACATTCGACATCCACGTGGGATATTGAATCTCAGAAATGAAACCCGCTTTTAGGAGTTTGGAAACCTCCTCTCTGATGGGCAATGCCAGCTTGGTCGCCACTTCTCTCTTCTTTTTTTGGACGGGCTTGAATTCAGGAGACACATTTAGATGATGACAAGCCACGTCCGGATCCACTCCTGGCATATCCTCCGCTGACCAAGCGAAGATATCCAGGTTTTCCAACAGGCAGGAGATTAGCTCCATTTTCTCCTCTTCTGACAACTCAGCGTTGATGACCAGCTTCTTTTCTTCCCCCTCAGCAATAGGAACTTCTTGGGTCGCTTGGGCAGGTTCTAAGTGAGCCCCTTCTCGATCTTTTCCTTCCTTGGCGGCCTCTGGAGACTCATCAATCTCCAAAGCCTCAGCCATAGCTACGGCCTCGGGAAGTGGAACGTCGGTGATCATGTTGACAGTTCGGACGTAGCACTCTCGAGCCACCTTTGGGTTGCTCCTGACCCGATACTGCTTTCCTTCGGCTGCGAACTTGAGGGCAAGGTGAAAGGTGGACACTACTGCCCTATATGCATTGAGAATCGGCCTCCCGAAGATAGCACAGTAGTTGCTCGGGGCATCTACTACCACAAAATTGATTAACTTTATTACTCCTCCGAGAGAGACCAGGAGTTTTACTGAGCCCTCTACTTCCTTCCTCTCTCCAGAAAAACCATAGAGGGGCCCATCGGTCGAAAGCAAAGGCTTTCCGGTCTTCAGGGCCTCGAAAGTCGGGCGGAAAAGGAGATTGACGGAGCTGCCAGTATCAATCAGAATCTTGTGGACTGTATAGTTTTCGATGAACGGCCTTGATGACTACCGCATCGTCAAAAGGATTGGCATTGGTGGGAAGGTCATCCGGACCAAAGGTGACAATAGTGCTTTCGGGAGGAGAACTTGAGGTGGCTGCTACTTCCTGCTTTAGAACTCTTGCGATGCTGGATTTGCGAGATGATTCTGCTCTCCCCCATGGATACAATAGATGTCCCCTAAGGGGCCCACATCATTGACTTCGACGCATTCGGTAGAAGGATGGATGTCACCATAGTAGCCGGCGTCCTCGACGTCGGCGCATTCCCAGGTCACTTCTACTGTTTCCTTCTCCTTTTCTTCTCGGTAGTTGGCTCAGCAGTTTTATCTTTCCGAACTAGACCCCGGAGCTTTCCTTCTCTCAGGAGTCTTTCTATAAGCAGATGAAGAGCTCGACAGTCTTCAGTTAGATGTCCCCCTCTTTATGATATTCACAATAAAGGTTCGGATTTCGATTGCGAATATCCGACTTCAGAGGAGCATGCCTCTTCAAATCTGGCCTCTTTTGCAGAATCTGGACTACTTCGTCCATGGTGACGTTTAGGGGAGTGAATGACTCTTGTGAATCATCGTATTGAGTTGATGGAATGACTGGAGGTGGCTGCGCGGCATACTGTTGTAAATATACCGGCATGATTTGCGGAAGGGGAGCTGATAGAGTGGGAGCGACGGCCAACGGTGGTTTCTGATCTTGAAACCGCTGATGGCCCATGAATGGTTGCTTATTCTTGTAGTTTCTCCTTCTTTGGGAACGGGGTTCAAAGTGGGACTGATTTGATGGCGGATGATGGGAGGACGGATTTACCTGCTCCTTGTCGCTTATCAGCTTTGCGACGTAGTCTGGATTGCTCTTCTCTCCTCTGATAAACATATTTGCCAAACTTATCATTTCCTGATAAGTCCTGGGCTCCCTTATATTCGCTTCAAACTTTAGGGAACCCTCTCTTAAGCCATGGATGAGGGAAACCCTATGCAGCTCCGGGTCCACGTTTTGGACTTCCATGATCTCTTTCTGGAAGCGGTCCACAAAACGAGCCCACGTCCTCGTTTTCCCGTTGTTTTATATCGAAAAGGGCCGCCGGGCCACTCTTTCTCTTCCTTGAGGTAGAGAATCTCAGCAGAAAATCTCTTCGCAGCTCCGCGAAACAACGGATCGACCTGGGGTGCAAACCGTAAAACCATTCCCTCGCTTGTCCTTCAAAGGAGGTTACAAGAAGCTTGCACTTAGTTGCATCAGTTAAGGTTCTGAGAGCAATGGCTGACTCGAAAGCTTGTAAATGAACCGTAGGATCTGTCTCCCCATTGAAAGCTGGTAGGCGAGGCTCCCTGAAATTATTAGGGGCAGGCTCCCCTCTGACTTCGTCCACAAAGGGAGAAGTTTCTTCCATATCTTCATATAAAGGAGCAGGGTAATAAGCCGCCGGAGCTGCGGCTATTCACGGACAAGCCGCCTGATAAGAAGACCGGGCAACAACTTCTGGCGGGTAGGAGTGATGAATAGGAACTTCAGGCGGGTAGGAGAGACGGGCCGCGCCCTCCTGCGGGTAAGAAGGCGGGCAGCATGAGAAGCCGCCCCCTGGAAATCAAGGGCCCGAGCCGGCATGCTGTGCGCGGCTTCCTGATAGAAGCTTTGCCTAGCCGCAAAGCCTTCTTGCTGGGGCTGGAAGTTAGCGGCTTGTGGTAGCGGGTAAGGAGGAGGTGGAGGAGGGACCGAGGTCACCGCCTGATAGCCGCGGCTTGTTTGTGGAACTAGCCGTTCGGTTAGCATCGCTAAAGACTGACTGATCGCTTCAAGTCGCTGATCAGTGGCCCTCTGAGCCCGCTCGGCTTCTCTCCTGGATTGCTCCAAGGCTTCCCACAAAGAGTCCTCGCTTGTGATCAGAGCGGTCTCCAGGGGGAACTGAGGGTCTGACATTATGGCGAAAAGGATTTCACCGACAATCCGCGATCTGAAGGTCGCGTGTTTCTGTTGAGTCCGAAATCGCACCTCCGAAGGAAACCGGAGGCTGCGGGTTGCCGGTTACTTTTTGGGTGGAAGGATGAGACCGCTAGCAGCGGTCAAGGCCAGACTTCGCCCGCCGCGGCAAATGCCACTCCTGCGACGGGCTTCCTTTGATTAGAAAGAAGTGCTTACAGCGGGCTGTAAGTGCAGGAAAAGAGAAGCCGGCCGGTCAGAAAGTCTGCAAGACGAGAGACTCGAGTCCGCAGCTCAAACAAGCGAGCTCCTAGATTCGAGTGTGCGTGTCTTGGGGAACAGTGCCGCCCCCTATTTATAGGCTTGGGGGCCCTGCCGAGCGGGCAGGGATAAAATAACCGCCTACCCGGGGTACAGGAGAAACGGGCAGGTGGTGACGGGATACACAAAGAAGGAAAGAAAGAAGACGCGCGGCTTGGCGGCTTGCCCTTCCGACTTGTCTGACCAGAAGCTAAAGATGATGCGGCCAAGGCGACGATGCTACCCGCTCGGTCTCTGTCTTGAGACCGCGACTTGCTCTTTGACTTTGGACCTTGGCTTGTCTCCATGGCATAAACCGCGCGACCTCCGACTTGAGAACGCGACTTGCCCTGTTGGCTTGGGCTTGGATTACCTTTGGTTCTTGGAGGCGGCCTGAATTATTCAAGACGCCCGGCCTTTGCTTAGCTGGTGTTGATGGACCTTGTATAACCTGAGTTGGGCGACTTGGATCCGCAAACCGCACGGTCTGCGAGTAATTCTCTTGGAGGCGGTTTCCCGGGTAAACAATATATAACAAGAAGTTCAACAAATGTAGAGTGCTAATTCATCAACATAAAGAAGATTACACTAACAACAATAGTCCAAGAGGAGAAAAATGCAAAAGATACAACCAAATTCCGAGGCTTGTTGTAGATTCACGGTAGGAATCATCGGGGTGTCAATCCACGTCCTAGCTCGATCCCAACTATCATCCGGAGTAGAGGAGGGTTGTCACCTCCTCCCAATGGACCCGTCTTCTCCGATAAACTAAAATACGGCCACGTCCGATGTGAAGAACTCCTTGCTTGGTGATGAAGATGAGTGTAGAATCCTCTCCTTGAAGCGCTTGGATGATGGAGGCGGCCGAGAGGATGCTCCGGCTTTGGATTTGCAAGGAAATGGTGGCTGAAGCTCCTCCTTCAGGTTGGTGGCGATGGAGCGGAGAGAATGGCGCGGAGCAGAGCTATTGGGGGCGAAAAAGATGATCCATCCCGCTTAGGGCAGATTCTGCAGCTTTTATAGAAAGTTAGTCAGAAATTGGTCACACACGGTCGAACGCACGACCGTGCGTTAACCGTGCGATATTAATCGACTAATAGCCCCAGGAAGAAGAAGCAGGAGCGCCCGTGCGTTTTACTCACGCATGATCGAAGCCAACCGTGCGTAAAAACGCACGGGCAAATTCCGAATGTAAGAAAATAGGCCAATAGAGGGGCTCGTGCGTTTATACACGCACGGTCGAAAATGACCGTGCGTAAAAATGCACGGGCGAATCCAGATCACCATTTTTGCTAGCAGAAATGCACGCACGATCGGATCGATCGTGCGTCAAGTAAAACGCATGACCGTGTGATTCATGCATAAATGTAATTTGGGCAGAATGGGGATCTGTCCACCATCACAGCACAATAATCAGCTAGGAAAACACCCTCCAGCAACATCCAAAAATAGAAAAAGGGTTGGAGAGCTCCATGTGTTTACCCCCAACAACATGGAGCGCAAATGCACATCAAAGCGGGCCTAAATAGTGCACATAGTGCGGAAGTGTTTATAAGAAGAATATAAACAATAATAGTTCGAAAAGGATGTGCACAAGAGTGAAAACTAGCCCGAATGAGTCCAAAAATGTGTATACAAATGAGACTCATCAGATCACTAACTCAATTTTGAACTTAACGTCCCTAAGTGGTGGTAGTCCAAGTAGTTTTTCTAGAAATAAATCGAGGAAATCCTTAACTACAGGTACGTCGAGGATATCATTCATACTACCTAAAATCTCAAAGCATATTTTGTAAACTTCTTCTTCCTGGATATAAGCTTTAACAACTTGAACAGAAGATAATATGATGCGGGAAATGTATTGAACGCTTTGAAATATAATCATGTTATTTGTTGTGGGCCATAGGGTGACTTCCTTGGTTACATAGTTAATCTGAGCGCCATATCATTCCCATTATGAGCTTGAAGTCATTCGCATTATGAGCTTGAAGTCAGAAATTTCTAGCACCGTGGCAGTGGCTTCGAAAAGTTCTTCCTTCAAACATACCCGACATGTGCATTTAGCGGAAGAGAGCATCTTTGACCCATCAGGGATTCGAAACTCTTTAGGGTTGTGCACGAAAAATAGAAAACCAAACGAACCGACCGAACTTCCCAAACCGATCCAAAATTCAAACCGAACTGCTTGGTTCGGTGTAGGGACAGTTTTTAATTTTGGATAACCACCCCTTTCGGTTTGTTGCGATTTTCAATTTTAATAAACTGAGAAAACCGAACCGAGATATTTCGTTATTGCAGTAATGTTTATGGAAATTATGATCATGCAATGCATAGCAATGCACGGAAGTAGACAATCAACCATCCATACATTAAAATTAAAGGAGTAAATTTAAAATATTACATTTAAAAAATTAATTTATCGCAACTCCAAAATCTACAGGCTACAACTACCCATGCTTATTAAATTTAATTCATCATCGCAAACCACAATATGTCTATCTATTTCAATTAATGGTTATTTGTTCTTGTTTCAAAATAAGAGAAAGAACTATTTAGTGATTTGCAAGGTCATGATATTTCTATAAATAGCATTTGTACACCTCAATTTAGACAAATTGAATGAAGAATATTATTTGAACAATGGGTGTAAATACAATAGTTGTGATTTAATGGGAATACTTTCTTGTATACAAAGCATATCTTCTTTAGATAGAGTTTATTAGAGAGGCTTTGGATCATAATAGAGAATCTAGATTGAGATAACCAATATACTATAGTTTCCTCCAATAAAACCCTCTTCAAGACCTTATCTTTAAAACAAAATTGATTTAGGTTTGGTTCAGTATTAATCTCTATATAAAATATCTTAAAATAAAGGGGAATCAAAACCAAAAAACCGCCCCAAACCGCCCCGACTATTGAACCAAACCGATCGGTTTAGATTTGGTTCGGTTTGGAGAAACAAATAATCTAATATTTTTGGTTTGGTTTCAGTTTGGGTCCAAATCGACCCAAACCGAACTGCTTGCACCCCTAAAACTCTTTGATATAAACCAGAGAAGTGCTCAACATCGGGCACGTCTTGGATAAAATCTTCTGATACAAAGGAGTGTGGCTCCTCTATAAATTAGGGTGTGTGCGGGTTTTCCACTTATCTTGCACATACCTGAGGTAGTTTTTGCAATGTGTTGTAATTTTTTTAACTAAGTTAATAATTACTGAAAAGCTATAAAACTAAAGACTTAAATTAAAGCTTACCTGCCACAATATCCTGGGCTCATATCCTTGAGCATGATCCAATGCATAAGCATGCTGAGGTGGAGGTTGGGGGTTTCTCTGATTACCCATATTTCTTTCTTGAAAGCCGCCTCCACGACCTCTTCCTCTACCTCGAAGCGGTGCAAGTGCCTCTATTCTTGGCTGAATGTTCCTCTATGGGCAATTGGACCTCAAATGGCCCGGTTGATGATAGAGATAGCGATTTCCTTGAAAGGGTTCTGTAAATGTGGGTGGTGGGTGCGGGGGTTGAAGTGGGGATGCAGGATGTGATCACTGCTCTGGCCTTGCATTAGGGAGGAATGGTCGTGTATATCTCCGCCTATCTACAAATCCGCCTCTGAGGTGGGGCATACTTCTTCTACTAGTGTTGTGCTCCATGATTATCACCGCCGACCTCTTCTTACGACTCTAGACCATAAGGTGTCTTCCCCCAAGGTCTTTGCCGATGCTAGAATAAATGCAACGGAAAAGTGAGCTACGAAGATGACGACTGCCGAATGGAGTCCTTAAGGTGGCGGTTGAAGTGCTTTGAGAAGTCATGATCACTAAGAGCATAACTACCCGTGAATCGAGCTAGATGCGAGTACTCTCTCTCATAATCTATGATAGAGCGGTTGTCCTCCTTGAGTTGTAGGAATCTCTCCTACAACTCCTCTCAATCCATAACTAGTATGAAGGGCTGGTGAAGGTGTCAGAGAACTCACTCCACTCTATCTTCCCATAAGACATCCCTAAGCAGGTGCTATCCGTGGCCGACTTCCACCATCAGTGGGCATAACCCACCAAGGAAGACACGGTTAGAGTGATAGCCATGTTCCTGAGGCATCTAATTCCAAGTAGCAATTCTTGGATGTAGTCTAACCACTCCTCTGTCTGGACTGCCGACTTTGCACCATGGAAGGTTGTTGGGGATAAGACACAAAATATACATAACCAGTTTATTTGCGGCTAAGCTGGATGACTCCCACTTCGCTGATTCATTGCATCCCGGAAGGTATCTAAGATATCTGTTAGAGTTTAACCGATCTTTGGCTGATGAATGATATTGACTGAGGGAAGGGGAGACATTCTAGTCCTTGGTCCTGGTTCCATTGGGATCTATAGGTAAAAATACATGTGTTGTAGGTTGGTGATTGAGAAATGAAAGATTATTATGTATGTGATTTCGCATTTGGGCTCACCAGCTTCTGATGTGCTAGTTCATCCCCGAACTGGCGAAGGAAGCCAAGCTCGGTAGTGGGAAAAGTAGGACTTCAACATAAACGGATCGTGTGCAGTTCTGATGCCATTTGTAAGAACCCCTTATGATAATAGTGCATGACAGATGAAATTCTTATACCCAGGGCAGCCTCCATGCGGTAGTGTTTGCAAATAGGCCAACCCCCACTACATGGCGCCTACTCTTTAAGGCAAGACATCATTACATTACAATACTAACAACCTATAAAGAAAGTGCAAGAGACAAAAAATGAACTCCTAATTCACACACACACGCACCACCCATATATATATATATATAAATATTGTTGGAACAATGCCCAGCAGTGTTCCTGATTTGAAGAAGTGCTCAGCTCAATGATAAGTACAAGTTGTTCTTAATGTCATATCTAGTTCATGCTTGCAGAGATCAGACAATATGTCCAGTACTTCAATAACTTGCCCAAGGACAATATCGTCGAAACGGACTGGACATATCATCGATAAGTAAATGCATGTCGTTGAAATGATATGCAGAGCAAATTAGAGTGATCATATCGGCTATCGTCGAGACAACATGCGTATGATAATATCGTCGTGACATCAACACTACATCACCTAACAATGATATCAGAAAGCCGAGATGAAGAAGAAGACTCAAGCACAACACAGGACAAGATGTTGATGATATCGTCGAAAAGAAGCCTTGACGTCGATAAGGCTAAGGAAGAACAAATATCGTCGTTAAAGAGGCATGTCGTTGATAAGGCTGAACAAAATAGGTATCGTCATAAAGAAGCCTTGTCGTTGGAAAGGCTAAGTAAGACTGATGCCGATGATATCGTCGTAAAGAAGGCGTGACGTCGAGAAGACTAAAGAAGGTCATACGAAGATAGATATTTGCTGAAGAATAGTCTGTCGACATGATATCAATTATGTCGTCGACAAGATAAGGTGGATGCATTGATATCGAGCAGACAGGACGATCACGCCGACATCAGTTGGATGACTTCATGATTGTCTTAAGTGCAAGTGCAGAAGGGATGTCCCGTGTCGTAGAGATATCTCTATCTGAAGAAGAGGGAAGGAGATTTGAAGATCTGTCCTAGTTCAAGACAACGACAAGTCCTGTCGTCGAAATATTGTCCATGTCGTCGTAACAATGGAAATATCGTTGAGACAGATTCAAAAGTAGATGGACGCGCTGTCAGCATTTAATGCCATTGCCTGATTGTCCAATCAGCCCGTGCTCTTGAGGGATGGGCGTCTGTCAGTAAAGGACAACATAGGTGACCATTAAGCGGCTCATCCGTCCTATAAAAGGGAACAGTGATGCCCTAGTGTACGGGGAAAAATAGAGGAACGAAAAAGAATCCCGCTGAGCATTTTGAATACAATAGTACAAGCTGCGGTGAAGAAGAAAGAAAGAAGGGAAGAACAAAACGATCATCCTGTGTTTTTCAAGTAGCAGTCAAGTCTCATCGACTGCTAAGAATCGTTCAAGAAAGGAAGCCAGTCAACATCAGGCAAAGCAAAAAAACTTGAAGAATATTTATGCCGTTAAGATTCAAAACCAAAAGCAACTTCTTCAAGAAAAGAAGTCGATCTCCACCAGGCAGAAGAACATATTGTAAATCTTTCTTTGTAAGGCTTGCAGGCCAAATCTGTGAGATCTATTTTTAGATATGTGCTTGAGATCTGTGAGGCTTGAGGGCTATGGCAGATGACTTGCGGGTCCAAACTTGTCGAGCTTGCGGGCTCGGGTGCAGTGAAGGGGCTTGCGGGACTAGGCTGCAGGCAAGAATTGCGGGTCTGTGCTGTGTAGGGCTTGAGGGCCTGAGTGTCGAGCTTGCGGGCTCGGGTGCAGTGAAGGTGCTTGCAGGCCTAGGCTGCAGGCAAGACTTGCGGGTCTGTGTTGTGTAGGGCTTGAGGGCCTTAGTGTCGAGCTTGTGGTCTCGGGTGCAGTGAAGGGGCTTGCGGGCTTAGGCTGCAGGGACTTGCGGCTCCGAGTTGTAAGGCTTGCGGGCCGGAGACATTGGCGGAGTTTGTCGAGCCTAGCATACTAATAGGTAGGCGCAGATGGAGAGAGGACTACTCAAGACACCCTGTCTTGAGGAACCTCTATAAGTCCTTGTGTGTTTTCTGTGTTGTGCTATCCCAAACTCTAAATCTATTATCCAGAAAACATGAACACCTAAAGGGGACAAAACAATTTGAAAACTCTATTCACCCCCCTCTAGGTGATAAGTCGACACCCCATAACTAACAAGTGGTATCAGAGCTAGGTTGTTCAAAGAAAAGCCTAACAGCTTGAACAGATCTGCCCGTGGGTGTCCATTCATCATAGTCATGGAATCAAAATAGCTACTTGTTCTAGGGAGAATTTTGCCCTTTGGAAAGTAAGAGCTAAAATATTCATGGAGGCTATGGACCCTAAAATATTTCAAATTGTTCAAGAAGGGACATATGTTCCCAAGACAGTGCCCAAGAAAACGACTGAAGATGAGATCATCCTAGTCAACTTGGACAAGGAAGCCAAAGATATTGTAGCTGGTGCAGTTGACATCTCAACATTTCAAAAACGGGCTCACTGCTTAACAACAAAAGAGATGTGGGACTCTCTAACAGTCCTTATGGAAGGATCAAAAGAAGGAAGAGCAGAATCAGTACTGCCTTCCAAGAATCAGAAAGAAGAATGAAGCAAGGTAGCCGAGAAGAAAGTCAGAACATTGAGTGACAGTGACTCAAGATGTTCAGACTCAGAAGAGAATGCTGATTTTGGACTGACTGCCTTATCTGAGTCAGAGGAGGAAACTCAGGATGATGTCTCTCCTGAACAGGTTTGCTAAGAGCTCCTCTATCTACCTCAGACTCAGAATCTGAGAAAAGCTCATCAGGAAATGATGACTTGTCCAAGCCATATGATGTACTTCTAGAAGATCTCAAAAAGGTCAAGATGCTCTGCAAGGAGCAAGCTGAAAAGATCTCAATCCTTCAAGCCATAAATTCTGATCTCTCTGAAAAGGCTGAAAAGCTAACTCTACAGACTGCAGAGTTTTGCCAACTCAAAAAGGAGTTCAAGGCAAGCTCCAAACTTGATCTGATAAGCAAATTTGGGAAAACTCTGAAGGCACTGATTGACAGTAAGGAGCTGTGATGTTCTCTAACTATAGAGATTGTGCTTCTAAAGAAGGATAGAGATCAGCCTAGTACCCTGAAATCTAAGAATAATAATGTCAGAAGGGTGGAGGATAAATCCTTCATTGCAAGGAAGCCTGTAACAAGCTCCTTCAAACCCCAGAACATGCCTAAAATCCCAAGGGTACCTCATGAACAGATGATCACAAGAAGGCATGAAGTTACTGTGTAGAAAAGAGAAGAAACCACTAAAGAAGACTGACTCCAGATGGAAAGCTGTGGATGGTAATGGTCAACATCACACTCACAATCAGTACAGATCAGTCTCCTTCAAATATCCTTCTGTTCACAGACAAAGGACTCATGCTCACACAGTCAGCCTGAAAGGAAGATATAACAGGTTTGAATGTTGGTGCTGTGGAAAGACTGGGCACTTTGCAATAGATTGTTGGTACAATCCAACTGCTCCAAGGGTAACAAATGCTAAACTTGCAAGTAATCTTGTTCATCATCACCATGCATATTCTGGAGTAGTTAGATCCAGTATGCCTTTTAAAGCTAACAATATTCTAGGACCCAAGGCTACTTGGGTACCTAAGGGCTTATAATCTCATTTTACAGGTAGTCCACGATCCCATCAGAAGCAAATCTGGGCCTTGGACAAGATGGCTGTTCTGGCCCATAGACGGAACAACAAAATCAGTTTACTAACAATCTTAGTGCATGTTATCCTACTAAAAAGGCCAAAAGAAGTCAATAGGATTACAAGTTGGAATTGACCAAAACACCCCTGAAGAACTCTCAGGGTTAGTGCCAAAAGATGTCTCTTAAGAAGGGCCTAAAGTTGTCCTAGGCTGACAAGTTTAAGGAATCTGTATCGTTGATACAATAAGTTGTTACGACAACACAGCAGATGATACGACGACAATGGATCGAGCTGGAAGGATGCGTATCCAAGAACCATTTCGACGACAATAAGCAGTATCGTCAAAATAAAATTGAACTATTTATCACGGCACTAGATCGGTCTATCGGAGTCGTCTGATCATTTTTCACCAACACAGTCAAAGGCACGCGCCCCCTCATCTACCTAAACCATAAATAGAGTGAATGCTCGAGAATAAAAATTACGCTATCATTTGCCCTAAGCTATTCCATCGACAAACAACTGCTTCGTCTCCGACGTACTGCCTCCTCTCCGCTCTGAATCAATGGCTCCCAAGAGAGAAGAAGTAATCTCCGGTTGTGAACTCCAGCGCGGGGTTTCAACTCGTGCTCGGAAGAAGTTAGGTCAGTGCTAGGGATCCTCAAATCCACATGCATAGAGTATCTGCTGAGCGAGCCCTCAGTACTTCTTCACCGAGAACTGACGGAGTTCTTCGCTGAAGCTCGGCTCAACCATTCAGAATCTCAAAATAAATCTGTTGTAGCTGGTAAGAAAGTTAATGTATCCGCTAAGAATCTCAGAAAGACACTCCATCTGCCAAGGATTGATGGGGGAGAGGAAGAAGAGCTGACGACGGAGGATGTCTCACCCAGTTATTCCTAGTGCGACCATACCGGGAAGACCTACGGGTCAATCAAGAGGAATGAGTTCAATCAGAAAGGAAAATTGCTAGCAGACATCATGGGGAAAGTGCTGCTATGCAAACTTGGGTCGCACGACCGAATCTCTAAGGAGATGTTTGTCGTCATGGCCAGGATAATTCTGACCAAGAAGACCGACTGGAGCAGATTTCTTTTCCAGAGAATAAAGAGTATCCTGAAGACCCCCTCCTATGGAAGAATTCTTTCCCTCTTCCTTCTGAACAGCCTGGATGAAGTGCTACATAGAAGAATGGGAGTGCCCCTGCACTACTCCAAATGGCTGGATGCAAAGATGCTTAATCGCTAGGATAGGTCAACTCCCAAAGCATCCTCTGAGCACCCGTCTCAAAGAAGCAAAAGAAGAAAGCCATCCAAGCCGTCCCCTCTGATGAAGAAGTGTCATCAAGCAGTTCCGATGAAAACTCACCACCTCAACAAGACCTTGGTGCGACATCTGCTCAAGGAGATACTCCTGCATCAATTCCCGAACCTGCTCACAAAGAGGTTATTGAAGAAGATAGATACCCCAACCCGGGGAATGATCCTGTTGAGGGGGAGTCCCAATTGGGGAGCTCAGCCCAAGATGACAAAATGATTGATGGGGAGCTCCCGGCAGGAGGCTCAGCCCAAGGAGATGCTCAAGTTGAGGGGGAGACCCAACTGGGGTACTCTGCCCTAGAAGATCAAGGAAATGTGCCCCCTGCTCCAGAAGATCAAGGCAATGTGCATGAGCCCATGAAAGACCCCACTCCTTCAGACTGCTGAGAGTTGGTAGTAGCAAGTATGATTGTGCTTACATATCCAAGTGAGACAGTACCAGATGATGTCAAGGGAAAGCCAAAGTGACAGTCCGCATCAGTGAAGAATCATCTACAGATATCTCTGAAGCAGCACCACAGGAAGGAGGAGATCGAGAAGAACAAACTGCTGAGCCATCTTTGACTCAGGCAAGATCTCTCTTTCACATGATATCAGCCCTACTGTCTGCTCAAAGGAAACAACTGGAAACCTTTGTCGTAAAAACTGTGGATGGCCTAAGGAAGGAGCTGAAGACTGAGATCAAGGCGGTAAAGAGGGACATAATCAATCTCAACACCCAGTGTGGCCTACACCTTAGCAGCTCCGGCAATAGACAAGATGGGTGAGGAAGTAAACAAGATAGCAAGCGCCGCTCATAATAATAAGAATCAGGTTTTGAACAGGGTTAATGAGACTGCCCATACAATAGATCAACATCTACTGGAAGTTAGAAACAACTTAGATATCACTGAACAACAACTGCATGAACAGTTAAACTTTGTTAAAGAAACCCTTGAAGGACACGTAATTGAACAAGTCCCAAAGGGGGAGAATGAAATAATAAATGCTGGATCCCATCAAGCCATGTGGATAGCAAATCAAGTGAAGCAGACAATGCAAAAACCTCCATCAGTATATGAAGTTGCTAACCCATCAGAAAGCACTTGTTTACCTAGAAATCGTCAATCCCCTCCGAGCCGCCCTTTTTCAGGTACCGGGCGTTTTCGGAGCTCCCCGGCGGCCAAGCCCTTCCCGTGCGAGCTCCCTCTTTTCGGGCGGCCTTGCCCCTGCCGGGCGAGCTCCCCCTTCTGGGCGGTCTCTACCGTCCGGGCTGTCTCGCTTCAGGAGGTCGCATTCCAGGCGACCTCTCTCCCTGTGAGGCCGCATTCCGAGCGAGCTCACCCTTGGAGGTCTCTAGCTGGGCGACCTCTCCCTGTGAGGTCGCTAGCCGGGCGACCTCTCCCTGCGAGGTCGCTAGCCGGGCGACCTCTCCCTGCGAGGTCGCTAGCCGGGCGACCTCTCCCTGGGAGGTCGCTAGCCGGGCGACCTCTCCCTGGGAGGTCGCTAGCCGGGCGACCTCTCCCTGCGAGGTCGCTAGCCGGGCGACCTCTCCCTGCGAGGTCGCTAGCCGGGCGACCTCTCCCTGCGAGGTCGCTAGCCGGGCGACCTCTCCCCGTGAGGTTGCTAGCCGAGCGACCTCTCCCTGAGAGGTCGCTAGCCGGGCGACCTCTCCCTGCGAGGTCGCTAGCCGGGCGACCTCTCCCTGTGAGGTCGCTAGCCGGGCGACCTCTCCCTGTGAGGTCACTAGCCGGGCGACCTCTCCCTGTGAGGTCGCTAGCTGGGCGACCTCTCCCTGTGAGGTCGCTAGCCGGGCGACCTCTTCTTCTGTTCTCCTGGCGCTGATGTCATCAACTTCTAGAAGACTCCACCCTGTGCCTATAAATAGGCCCCCATGCCTCTTCAGAAAACACCCCGGTCGAGAGGTCAAACTCCTGCAGCTAGACCAATCAGACCGCACCTGGTAGCGGGCTGTCCGGCGACCTCCTAACTGCCAGGTCGGGCGACCTCAACAGGCAGGTCGGGCGGCCTCACCAAGCAGGTTGGGCGGCCTCGCGAAGCAGGTTGGGCGGCCTCACCAAGCTCGCTGGGCGGCCTCATCAAATAGGCCGCACGACCTCCTTTTCCTCTTCACTCGCGACTCAAGTAACCAGCTGCCCACGTCCTCTCTTCCACCTGTTTCCTCGAGTAGATCGTGGGGTGCAATTTTGGATTCAACAGCACTGACTCAACGGAGTATGACGTAGAATTCAGAGAATCAGCAACCTCCAGGAAAAGGAAGAAAATTCAGAGTAACAAGTACAGGCAGAAGAGACTGAGGGAAGTTGAGCTAGATCCACAATCAGGAAGGTGGAGTCCTGACTCAAGAGAAATTATAACAAAATCATGGATACAATTTGGATACACTCAGGAGAGCTATCAAAGGGTATACCAGTTGGTTGAATGGGAGAAACATCTGAAGGAGCTGGAAAGGAGGAAGAATCACAAAATATCATACCCACATGGTCCTCCTACTTCTCCTAAGAAGATTCCAAAGCCCATCAACTACTATCAGAGGAAAGGAAGAAATACAAAGGTGCAAGCAGCAGCAGACATTGAGGAGCACCAAATCAAGTTAAAAATTAGAATGGGGCAAGTGAATGCTAACTTTTATTCAAGAACATTTAATCTATCTATATGATTGGTGCTTAATGTCAAGAACATTTAATTTATTTTTGTGATTGCTGCTTGATGTGATTTTATTATCTGAAATGTTAAATCTTTATGTGTGTGTCATTTATCATTGAGATGAGTTAGGACTTCTTCAAATAAGGGGAGATTGTTGGGAACAATGCCCAACAGTGTTCCTAATTTGAAGAAGTGCTCAACTCAATGATAAGTACAAGTTGTATTTAATGTCATATCTAGTTCATGCTTGTAGAGATCAAATAATATGTCTAGTACTTCAATAACTTGTCCAAGTACAATATCATCGAAACGGACTGGACATATCGTCGATAAGTATATGCATGTCGTTGAATGATATGCAGAGCAAAGCAGAGTGATCATATCGGCTATCGTGGAGAAAACATGAGTATGATAATATCATTGTGACATCAACACTACATCACCTAACAACGATATCAGAAAGACGAGATTAAGAAGAAGACTCAAGCACAACACAGGACAAGATGTCGACGATATCGTCGAAAAGAAGCCTTAACGTCGATAAGGCTAAGGAAGAACATATATCGTCGTAAAAGAGGCATGTCATCGATAAGGCTAAACAAGACAGGTATCGTCGTAAAGAAGCCTTGTCGTTGGAAAGGCTAAGTAAGACTGATGCCGATGACATCGTCGTAAAGAATGCGTGAGGTCGAGAAGACTAAAGAAGGTCATATGAAGATAGGCAGTTACTGAAGAATAGTCTATCAACATGATATCAATTATGTTCGTCGACAAGATAAGGTGGTTACAACGATATCGAGCAGACAAGAAGATCACGCCGACATCAGTTGATGACTTCATGATTGTCTTAAGTGCAAGTGCAGAAGGATGTCCCGTGTCGTAGAGATATCTCTATCTGAAGAAGAGGGAAGGAGATTTGAAGATCTGTCCTAGTTCAAGACAACGACAAGCCCTGTCATCGAAATATTGTCCATGTCGTCGTAACAATGGAAATATCGTCGAGACAGATTCAAAAGTAGCCGGACGCACTGTCAGCATTTAATGCCGCCGCCTGATAGTCCAATCAACACATGCTCTTGAGGGATGGGCGTCTGTCAGTAAAGGACAACATAAGTGACCGTTAAGTGGCTCATCCATTCTATAAAAGGGAACAATGATGCCCTAGAGAACGGGGAAAAATGGAGGAACGAAAAAGAATCCCGCTGAGCATTTTGAATACAACAGTATAAGATGCGGTGAAGAAGAAAGAAAGAAGGGGAAGAAAAAATGATCATCCAGTGTTCTTCAAGTAGTAGTCAAGTCTCATCGAATGCTAAGAATCGTTCAAGAAAGGAAGCCAGTCAACATCAGGCAAAGCAAGAAAACTTGTAGAAGATTTGTGCCGTTCAGATTCAAAATCAGAAGCAACTTCTTCAAGAAAAGAAGTTGATCTCCACCAGGCAGAAGAACCTATTGTAAATTTTTCTTTGTAAGGCTTGTGGGCCAAATCTGTGAGATCTATTTCATATCTGTGTGTCGAGATTGAGGGCTTGATATCTGGGAGGCTTGAGGGCTAGGGCAGAGTACTTGCGGGTCCAACGTGTCGAGCTTGCGGGCTCGGGTGCAATCAGGGGCGGATCTATGTTAAGGCACGGTCGGGCACTTGCCCGACCGTGTTTTTCGCGAAATCCTTCCTAGGTCATTTCCCGCTGCTGCTCCCGCTCCTGCAATCCCGCGCCGCGCCGCTGCTGCTCCTGCTCCCGCTCCCCACCGGCGCCGCTCCTGAGTAAGCTCTTCCTCTCCTGTGCCCCTCCTGCACTTCTTCTTCTTCTTCTTCTTCCTCTTCTTCTTCTTCTTCTTCTTCTTCCTCTTCTTCTTCTTCTTCCTCTTCTTCTTCTTCGTCGTTCTGGTATTGCTGTAATTTTTGACCTTCTCTTAGTCTTCTTCCTCCAATTGCACACCAGCTGTTCGACGAATTGCCCCTTGTAAGGGACGCAGTATCGTTCAGCACCATAATGGGCGGCTATTCCCGGGCTTCACCGCCCGATAAGGTTGTGGCTTTTCTGAGAAACATATTTCACTGGAACATGGAAGCTAATCCCTCCGCCATTGTCCCAAGTTTTATTTCTGTCTTTTGACTCTTTTCTTTTGTATCATCTGACAAAATAGAAGCCCAAGATCTCCGAAGTGCAGTTTCAAAAGCATGCAATCATCAGACTTCATTTTTTTCCCAGCAGTGTGTTTGTATAAAAATTCAACATTACATCTATCCCAAGACATTCAAAGCTCACTGGTTGCAGTCATTTGTTTTTTCCCAGCAGTGTGTTTGTATGAAAATGAGTACTAAAATCGTTATTTTCTAAACATGAATTGTATCTGCTAATCGAACTCCATTCATAGATCTGCTAATCAATCTTCAGTGCAGTCATTTTGTGTTCTCTTTTTGCAGGCTTTTAGCAGTGCTTGACAAAGAGAACATGGCCCTGAATTGTTGTATTCTGATGCATGTGATGAGAGATGATTTCATTGAGAGCTTATGCATAGGTAAGATTTTTCATGTTAATACATTGTTTAGGTTTATCCTGTTCATGTGCAAAATATCGTTCTATATTTGCCAGTTTTTATCAAATGCAAAGACATCAAGAATTTGTTTAGATATCATTCAACATTTGTTTGAGTTGCAGTTACCATGAGTTGTTGATTTCCTGAACAGTTTTCCGACTTGCTATGACCAGTTCCCATCGAGAACAACAGAACTATTTCAGGTTAGTAGAAGGTTTTCATCAATCTTGCATTTTGATTTTTGATTAAAACTTGGATTTCATAAACTTTGGACTTGGATTAAAACTTGCAAGTGGACCTGTAACTCCTATTTAGGTTTGTGATTAAAACTTGCATTTTATTGTAATATTGTGTTGAATATTTTTCTCTTACATAAATATCCCTGAAAAAAAAAATTTCGGGGCGCTGCCCCCCGAACCCCCTCTCAGGGGGGCCTGCCCCCCGAACCCCCCGATCGACAATTCTTATTTGTTCCTGTGCGACTTCAAATCCTAGTTCCGCCACTGGTGCAGTGAAGGGGCTTGTTGTCCTAGGTTGCAGGCAAGACTTGTGGGTCTGTACTGTGTAGGTCTTGAGGGCCTGAGTATCGAGCTTGCGGGCTCGGGTGTAGTGAAGGGGCCTGCGGTCTGTGCTGTGTAAGGCTTG